>NEWO01000669.1:130705-177107 GCA_003013225.1 Phalaenopsis aphrodite | reverse complement strand
AGATTTAGGGAGGTCAAAGCCCTTAAAAGTTGGGTGCAAATAAATGGGAAAATAAAATTATCGGGCTTAGAATTGGAGATTTTAGAGTGACAGACTAAAATCTCCAATTCAGTCCTATCGTTTGAGTGTTGAAATGTGGATGTTAGCCCTCAGACGAGGGGAACGTGGGAGCTCTGAAGTGAGAGTCGGTATCCTCCCAGCCTAGCCGTAGATTCAGTAAACTAGCGTAGGATTAGTCAATGTTCTTTATGCCTGGACCAAAGGGTAAAGAATAGGTATGCTCCTATTTGACACAATACAAATTGAACTGATTCAATTTATCCATTCACTATAATTTCTTGACAAGGAGAAGGATGCTTTCTTATGTATTGAATATCTCATTAGAGCCTTCACTAGTATAATTAGTTATTTAATAGTTATTAAAATTACATATTTATTTCAATTGTCTATTAGTGACAGATAAGCAAATTAAACTTCGTTGTTGTGATTAAAGTATTACTTTTCTAAAATCTTAGTTCGTAGTTCTAATATTACTCCCTGTGGGATCGATATCTAGGACTCCATTAGAACCCTATATTACTTGAGCGATACGTATACTTGCGTTTATAAGTGTGACTTTACAATTATTGAATATTTTATACATCAATCTTTATCGAATCTGTAACTGTTATTAAGTTTTGGTACAGTTGCTGAGGAATGAAACTTATTAGCAGCAGTATTAAATACTTATATTTTTAAGCATATATAAAGTCGCGGTCAATGTTCTTTAGGATCTATTACTTAATGAACTTGTGATTTGCCCAAGTTGATTCTCAATATTTCTAATTTTAGCTCTTTGACTTTGTAACTGATTACCCATTTGTAGCACCACTTCTTCTATATATAAATTATTATCTTAAATTGTGTATTACTGTTGAAACTTGGAGGATAAGTAGATCTATAATTATTATTCCCTTGGTTGTTCTAGTTTTCTAATGGGTTTACTTAGTTGTTCCCCCACTGCTGATTATTACCTCTCGAAATTATTATTCCAGTTAAAGTAGGGATGGTTCTTCCAACTTGGGTTATAATAATTGGAATATGGGTTATTTTGCTTATTATTTATGGCATTCAAAGTTTCTAATGATGCTTAAGAATCTACCATTTGGCCTAATGAATTCTCTTCAATCATGGAAATTGTTTGAGAAAATTTCATTCTAAATTGGTCTAGCTTCCTTGAAATTACAGTAACTTGATTTGTTAACATAGTAAATGCATCAGTTTCATGAATGTTTGTTATTTTATTTGGATTTACCCTCTCATAAAACCATTAAAAATTATTGGTAGCCATCTCTTCAATTAAAGCATAAGCATTATCAAATGGTTTTGACTTCAATGAACCACTAGCAGCGGCATCGATAATAGATCTAAGAGAACCAATAAATCATTTATAAAAGGTTTGAATTATTAATCAATCTGGTATTGCATGGTGTGGACACTTTCTTAAGAGTTCTTTAAATCGTTCTCATGCTTCATAAATAGATTCCCCTTCAAACTGATTAAAAGATGTAATATCAGTTCTAAGCTTCGTATTTTTTTATGGTGGAAAATATTTAACAAGGAATTGTTGTGCTAAATCACCCCAAGTTCTAATAGATTTAGCTGCTAATAAATTTAACCACATCTTAGCTTTATACCTCAGTGAGAAAGGAAATAACCTAAGTCTTATGGCAACATCTGAAATAAAATCATATTTAAATGTAGCACACAATTCTAGAAAATTAGTAAGATGTAAATTTGGATCTTCAGTTTGTGATCCACCAAACTGATTATTTGATACCATTTGGATAATAGCAGGTTTAAGCTCAAATGAATTAGTCACTATAGTAGGTTTTTGAATACTACAATGAAGTTCATCTAAAGTAGGGTTGACATAATCTTTTAAAGGTCTAAACTCTTGATGAATTTCAGCATTTTGGTTATTTTGGTTTCCCATTTCTGTTTTTTTTTTTGGATTTTTCAAGATTTATAATTTTTTTTCTGATTTTTCTAATAGTTCTTTCTAATTCAGAATCGTAGGGCACTAGTCCTTCAGAACCTAAACTATGCATACACTAACATAAAATAAAATAAAATAAGATAAAATAACAAATTAAGATACAATATTTAAAGTTTAAATATGACTTTTTAAAAATAGAAATTTACTTAGTTTTATTCTCCCGCAATAACACCAAAAATTTGATCTTGTATTCAATGCTTATGCACAGTATAACAATAGTTCTGATGGTATTTTACACTTATATTTCCTTATTTTGCAAGAAAACCAAAAACTTGATCCTAAAGAAAAATAAGAATTTAACTTTTTAATTTATATATTTATTTATATTATGATACTATGCAAGTATATGTATCGTTATCAAGTAACATAGGACTTTTTGATTAAAATCTGAATATCGAACCCACAGGGAAGATTATGCAATATGCACTTTTTAGAAAGTTTTTCTATTTTTAAAAAGATAATTGCTTAAACTAAAAATGATTTTTGTTGGAATTTAAAATTTAAATATTTTTGGTATTTTTTATATTTTAACAAAATAGTAACTTAAAAAGATAACTACAGTTTTTGTAGAAGAAAAGTATTTGATATGAAAATATCTTTCTTCTTGTCATGAATCAGTAATAAATATAGGAATTCTATTGTAGAAGTATGCAAATTGTGTTGTGCCAAATAGGAGCGATAATATTCTTTACCATTACTAGAGATGCTATAAAGAACATTGGATAATTTAAACTTTGAATAGTTCTGAAGACCAGCTAGGCAGGGAAGATATTAGCTCTCACTCTAGAGTTCCCTCGATTCCCTCCAACTGGGGGCTAACATTCTAGTATCAGAACCTAAAACAACAAACCAAGTTGGGGGCTTTAACCTGTCACTTTAAAAGTCCTCTAACTCTACACCCATCAATGAATATTTTCTTATTTATTTGTACTCAATCATATGAACTACATTCTCATTCATACAATCTCATGTGATTCTTTCCAATTGTTGATTGAGAAAATATCAGCTCGGCTCTTACATGTTCTCACAACAAATTTTAACATCTGGATTGGTCAAATCAAGAAGTAAATGAAGTGCATGGATTTAAATCATCACAACTTCTTCCAACAATAAAGATCAATACTCTCTACAACTTCCATAAGAAACTTAACTACTTATCATTTTAAGAAGAAAGTTAAAGAAAACTACTCAGATTCTATGGAGAAAACAAAACCACACTTTAGTTTAAAAGAAGAAATCATTATCAAACCAACAACAAGTCTTGATTAAAACCAAAAGTAGTCTAAAACAAAAAGATAAAAACTTATCTCAAGTCCTCCACCAAACTCTTAAAGTTCCTTTGAATCTATTCTCTTTTACAATTACTCAAAACAAAATAACAAAAAGGACAAAGTAAATAAAAAGTGGTTCCTAAAAATCTCTCTGAACTAACTCCCTAAAGAAGAACTTTCAAAACTTGCCAATAATTTCAAGACTCTTTTCTAAGTCCTCTCTTCTTTCTTTTATTGTTTTCCAAGAAGTGTCTTGGGATCTCTTCAAAATGTGTCTTGATTTGATGTATTTGCCCAAGAGATGCATCCTTCCATGATAATTTTTGTCCATGGTGGTTACAACCACCTATTAATCCAATGGGTGCCTCAAAAACCTCTTCGAAATTTGTGAAAACCTATTTTACTCGTCTAATAACTGCCACTGGGGCTTAAGCGCGGGGTCTCAGTGCTTAGGCGCAGCCTTTCTTTATTTAACCGGCGCGTAAGCGCCGGATCTGGCGCTTAGGCGCAAAAATTCTTTTACACAATTTTTCACCTTTTTGCTCCAAATTTGATCCTTTTTCACTCCTTTAAGCAATATTTCCATTTTTACTTTTATCCGCAAGAAAAACACAAAAATATCTTCCATTATAGCGCAATATCTCAAAAATAGGTATAAAAATGTGTCTAAAAATACTATATATTTTTGGTGTATCATTTATTCATCCAGAAAATAAAAGTATTTATGCCCAGTTAATTTATCCATCATTTAATCTTGAAAGGGTAATGGAAAATGATCTTTCCTAGTGGCAAGATTTAATTTTTTATAATCAATGCATATTCGCCACCCTGTAACTTGTTTAGTAGGTATTAATTCATTATATTCATTCATAGTTACAATTGCTCCTCCTTGCATAGGAATACAGTGAATTGGACTAACTCATGCACTATATGAAATAGAGTAGATAATTCCAGCATCTAACCACTTTAAAATTTCTTTCTTAACTTCTTTCATAACAGGATTCAGTCTCTTTTGAGGATCAGCTCTGGGTTTGCAGTTCTCTTCCATTTGAATTCTATGCATACAAATTGAAGGACTCATTCTTTTAATATTAACAATTGTCCATCTAAAGGCTTTCTTAAAATTTTTCAAAATTTTCATCAAACTTTCTTCTTCTTCCGTCATTAATTTTGAGGAAATTAAAACTGGTAAAGTAGAGGAATCTCTTAAAGGCATATTTAAATATTCAGGAAATAACTTCTATTCATGTTCTGAAGGTTTTTCAATTGATGGACAAAATGATTTATCTTTGTCCATCGTGTCCAAAATTACAAAACTTTCTCGAACATAGTTTGAATCTTCCTTAAAAAGTTCTTCATATCGATCTATTTCCTCTTCTTACTCGTGCTCCAAATCATTTTCTTTGGATTTTTCTTCATAAGTGTTTTTGAAATGGCATTCACTTAGATATCTTATAACATCCATCCTAAAACATTCATCATTGTTACCTTTTGCAGGATATTTCATTGATCTTGAAATATTGAAAGTAACAGTTTGATCATTGACGTGCATTGTTAATTCCTCTTTCTACACATCTATCATTGCTCTTCTTATGGCTAGGAAAGGTCTCCCCAAAATGATAGGTATCTTTCTAACTTCCTCCATATCTAGTATAATGAAATCAACAGGAAAGATAAATTGATCCACTTTCACTAGGACATCTTCTATAACTCCTTTATGGTATGTTATCGAACGATCTGCTAGCTGCAGAATTATAGTAGTAGGGGTTATTTCTCCTAGTCCCAATCTTTAAATATTGATAATGACATAAGGTTAATGCTTGCACTTAAATCACATAAAGCCTTCCCATAAAATCTGTCTCTTATTGCACATGGAATTGTAAAGCTACCAGGTTCTTTAAGCTTTTCAGGAAGCTTTTTTTGAATTATAGCACTACACTCCTCACTAGGTGCAACAGTCTCATTATCTTCAAATATTCTTTTCTTATTGAGAATATCCTTCATAAACCTTACATAGCTTAGCATTTGTTCTAAGGCTTCAGCAAATTGAATATTAATTATAAGTTTCTTAAATATTTTTGGAAATTTTGAAAATTGCTTATCAAACTTCTACTGACAAAATCTCTGAGGAAATGGAGGTGGTGATTTTTCCAAATCAATTTTTAAGTGGAGAAATAGGTCTTTCGGAATCTTTTGGAGCGTCCTCTTGATTCTTCAATTTCTTCTCTCTCAACTTCAATTTCTTTTTTAACCCTACCTTCCAACTCTCTTCCGCTTCTAAGTTGAACGACTTTTACTTGCTCTTTATTCTGGTCTTTTGGATTTGATTCAATATTATTAGGAAGTGTTCCTTGGGATCTGTTACTTAATGAATTTGTTATTTGCCCAAGTTGATTCTCAATATTTCTAATTGTAGCTCCTTGACTTTGTAATTGATTTCCCATTTGTAACGCCACTTCTTCTATAGACAACTTTTTCTCCTTAAATTGTGTATTACTATTGAAACCTGGAGGATAAGTAGATCTATAATTATTATTCCCTTGGTTGTTCCAGTTTCTCAATGGGTTTACTTGGTTGTTCCCCCATTGTTGATTATTACCACACGAATTGTTGTTCGAGTTAAATTTGGGATGGTTTTTCCAACCTGAGTTATAATAATTTGAATATGGGTTATTATGCTTATTACTTATGACATTCAAAGTTTCTAATGATGCTTGAGAATCTACCATTTGGCGTAATGAATTCTCTTTAATCATGGAATTGGTTGAGAAAAATTAGTTCCAAATTAGTATAACTTCCTTGAAATTGCAGCAACTTGATTTGCTAACATAGTAAATGCATCAGTTTCATGAATATTGGCTACTTTCTTAGAATTCAACCTCTCAGAAGGCCATTGAAAATTATTGGTAGTCATTTCTTCAATTAAAGCATAGGCGTCATGAAATGGTTTTGACATCAATGAACCACTAGCAATGACATCCATAATTGTTCTAAGAGATCCAACTAATCCATTATAAAAAGTTTAAATTATTAACCAATCTGGTTTAGCATGGTGTGGGTTCTTAAGAGTTCTTTAAATCTTTCACATGCTTTGTAAATAGATTCCTCTTCAAACTGTTTCAAAGATGTAATATCATTTCTAAGCTTCGCAGTTTTTTATGGTAGAAAATATTTAGCAAGGAATTTTTGTGCTAAATCACCCCAAGTTCTAATAGATCCAGGTGCTGACGAAATTATTTCCAAGTTCCTTTGAATCTCTTTTCTTTTAGAACACTCTCAATATAAAACTAGAAATAAAAAAAAGGATAAATATGTGGTGCCTAAAAATCTCTCCCACTAACCCCCCAATTTTTGAACTTTCAAAACTTTTCCTACACTTTTAGAACCTCTTTCAAAGTATCAATCTTCTTTCTTATATAATTCTCCAAAAGGTGTCTTAGTATCTCTTCAAAATGTGCTTCATTCGATGTATTTCCCCAAGAGATGCATCCTTTTGCAATAATTTTCGTCCATGGTGGTTGTAACCACCTATTAAGCCAATAGGTGCCTCAAAAACCTCTTCCAAATTCACAAAAACTAAATTTACTCGTTCAATAACAACCACTAACGCTTAAGCGTGAGACCTCTAGCGCTTTGGTGCGGCCTTCTTTGTTTACCCGACGCTTAAGCCTCGGATCTGGCGCTTAGACGCAGAAACACTTTTGCACATTTTTCACCTATTTGCTCCAAATATGATCATTTTTCACTCCTTCAAGCATTTTTCACCTTCTTACCTATACCTGAAATAAAAACACAAAAATATCTTTCATTAAAGTGCAATATCTCAAAAATAAGTATAGAAATATGTCTAAAAACACTATATATTTTAGGCGTATCACAAGTCCCATAGGTCATATACTACGCATACACGAAATAAAGATCCCTAAGAGTTCACACACAGTCAAACAAAAAAGAATTTTATTTTTCTTTGGTTTTCTTAAAACCGTAGAAACAATTAAACAGAAGCAGTTAAAACTAAATAATTTTCAAATCTAAGACCTTGAAGTCCAACTAAAATTTTCCTAAATTAAATTACCATAGATCCCCAATAACGATGTCAAAAACTTTATACCGCTTCCAGTGCTTTTACACACAGGGGGCTCACACAAGTTCACGTGTCGTATCATTAATATCAGATTTTAGAGTATTCCCGCAGAGAATGAAGTAATTTTAAAATAGGAAAAGTTCTAGTCTATTATTTAGTTCCAACCTTGGAAACTAGTTTGTGTCGAAGTACTATGAAGTAATCCTAAAGTATCTAAAGCAATTATAAAGAATAAATCCTACATAAATCCTACTTAATAAGGTTTGAATTGATAAATATCAGGTTCTAGAAATATCTTCCCTTGTAATGACATAAGTGGAGTATAGGAATGCAAACTGCAAATTATAAAATAGGCTTGTGACAAATAGGAGCAAGACTCTTCTTTACCCTCTCTCGAGTGCATAAAGAAGATTGATTAAAATGACTTTAGTTCTTCAAATTCTGTAATTAACCCGTCAAAATATATTTCATTAACATTTGCATCTCCCTAAGATGCATATCAACATATACCACATAGTTCAATTTAACTAACCTAGATGATTACCATAGCTTTCCAGAGTTATTACGGTTCACACATTTTAATATTTTACTTGGCTAGAATGAAAAGTAGATAAATATGTGAAGGTTAATCATCACATTCAATAATTAAAAATAATTTAAAAGCACTTTCCAGTTCTATACATCCTACTTAATCATCATAATGTAAGGTAAAAAAATCTACTCGAGAAGCATGAGAGAAACACCACACAGGTTCATTGAAACAAGAGAAGTCCACTATCCAAATGAGTACAAATAAATCACCACAATAAAGACAAACAAGAATTATCTTCCTCTCCTTCACAATGACCTGAAGATTCTTAAAAATGACTCCTCCCAAACCTGGGTTGCTGCTCCTGAAGGATTTCCCTCTCCTCTACACTAGAAAAAGAAGAAGGATTCCGTAGCAAACTAAGCCTCACAGTTCATCAATCTCTCCACATTTAGCAATCCTAGAAACCCCCCCCTCATCAATCTTACCCCAAGAGAATCAATCCTTCTAACACATTCCTCCTTATAAACTTTATTACTCAGCATAATAAACCACTCCACAACCTCCTAGCAACTCCTCACAATAAGCTTCCAGAATTGTCAAAACTGCTCCATGCAGTTGCACACGCCTATGCGAAAGTTTTTTTGTTTGTTGAAGTAGGCATAAACGCCTATCGCGACTCCTCGTGGCGCGAACCTGTTGGGTTCTTTAGGTGAGGACTGGCCCAGGGGTCCAGCGCCTAGGTGTCAGTCCTCAATGACGCTCTTTTGCCCCAAGTCTCCTCTACATTTCCTTACTTCCATTATCTGTTGTACCTACAATAAAAACATAAAAATATCTTTTTAAAGTGCAATCTCATCCATAAAATGTGTAAATAATAAATAAATATTAGCATATTTATCTACACATCATAAGCTCATCAAGGCATAGAAGCTTCTTCCTAAAAGTGAATAATACCTACTATGTGCTTTACCTTTTAGAACATAAAAAAAATTGACAAAAGTGTATGCCAGAAACTCACTGAAAGTGTAAAATAGTTCTTAAGTGATAAAAAGTTAGTGATATCATCTTAAGAATAAATGCTTGAAAGCTTGAACCATGTTAGAATAATAGATCGAAGGATGATCTCGACCAACTCAGAAGACTCCTAACAATTTTCGCCAAGCAGAGAAATGTCCCCGATCACTTGAAGATAACTCTTCTTACACTAGGCTTAATAGCTCGTCACAGAGTAGAAGAAGTCAAACTAAAATCTCCACACGTGTTGGAGGTTTGATGCTAGACTTGATTACACTTGATGGATGAGTATACCTAGTAATGTCAAGCAATCAGCTTCCTGGGTAGAAGCATCAATGTGTGAAAGAGATATTAACAATATACCATTAATCATCTAATTTGAGGCAACCAAATCCCTCCAGCATGAAATATTATCGGTTATTATGTCTTGCGTAGAAGTTGAAGGATCACATTTTGTGCCTTCTCTATTCCTTGTACATGATCAACAAGAGGTGCAAAGGAAGTTCCTTTGATTGTTGAGCGATGCATAACATTGAGAAACAATGCAGAGGCTTGGTTTCCTAGACGATGAGATTGTTCCCCGAAATGGCAAGTATTAGAGCAAAACTCATGTATTAAGTTTATTAGCAATCGATGAAGACATTTCTAAACAAGACTTTGATTCTCAAAAATGGCGTTAAATTGTTGTGTCAGAAGTTTCATGGCAATATTGTTATTTATTGTTTTTGCAGTACACAAAGATCTAGCACACAAATGGGTAATACAAAATCAACATGAGACACCAAGAACTTTTGAAAAAAATCATGGGGCCAAGCTAGTCAAATTGATCCAGTATATGATCGTAATAACATAGATCCACTCTTCTCCTAAATTAGAGAAAATGAGATTACAATGTTGATAATTGCAGATGTACAATCATCACCTAGCATTAATAATCGTAATTGGGTTACAAAAAATATAGTTTTTTTTATAATATAATAGATAGCAGGCCGCAAATGTCATAACTGGTTGCTAAAAATATAGTATTTTGTCATAAAAATTATAGTTGGAGGTTGTTATAATGCCTCATAGTTGTGGAGGCCATAGTTGGAAGTTGTGGTAGTATTTGGCCCCATAGGTCGTGGCTTGTAACTATGTTAGTATCAGTTAGACATAAGGGTCATAATGGAAAATTGGAATTGCATTTAGCCATGTATGTCGTGTTTAATCTAAGCCATCGTTTGTAGCTGCAAAAACAGTTTACTACATAGATTATAGTTGAAAACTGTAGTAAGAATTAGCTACATAAGCCGTAGTTGGTTATATAAGTCATAGTTGATTACATAAATCATAGTTGGTCACACATGTTATAGTTGAAAGTTCTAGAATTGTTAGATGACTACGATGACCATAATAAGTAATTGCAGTAACGTTAATTGTCCACATAGATCAGAGTTGGTGTTTGCAAACTTTCGCTCGGGTTTGTTATTTTATGTCAAAGACAGCTCTTGTCGATATATGACATATAAAAAACTTCAGTAGTCTGGATAAAATTATATTCTGAATATGACAGTCGTAAGCAATTGTTACTGGGAGTTATCATCGAATCTTCAATATGATCTTTTTTATACCAAATTTGAGATAACTTAATCACACCATTTTCAAGAGACATTATTGCACCGTTTTTAGAATAGCTCATTACACTGTTTTCAGGATACAATATTAACTGGCATAATTCGCTAATAGGGGAGAGTCGGTGATGATCCATCATGGATGACGTCTTCAGCATAGAATATCAATGAAATTTGACTCCTACTCTTAAATAAAGAGAGCAAAGGGAGGAAAGTCTATTTATAGCCCATGCGAGAGAGGCATATTAGTCATTCAGTGCAACTCTCAAAACCATCTGATCAGATGACTCATATTGATCCTCAGTGATACTAAAGTATTTCAATGATTTGAGGATCTTAATGACCACACAATTACATGAACTCAGGCTTGTTAGATTTTTCTCATCGAGATGCTTGATTTAACTATAAACATGTCAACTTTAAAATTCATTTGATCATTTAATTCATGATCCAAAAGCTTCATGTGCCATAGCAACTTGATTTAGTTTGATTGAACTGAAATAGAATCAACTTTGGTATCATTAGATGTATCCTATTAAAATGTTCAACTTGATTATAAACTTGCTAAAATCAAGACCCCAAATGATCTTGAATTTGAATATGAAAGGTTTATTGTTCAAAGAATGCATTTAAATTGGTGCTATATAAAAATATGTTAATGATGCATCAAGAGCTATAATTATCTTCAATTTTACTAATTTTTACATTTTCTTTTAAACTTATATCTATAATTACACCTCTTTTTTTAACACCAACCAATAACTAAATACCAAAGTTAAAAACCTTTATTGTCACTAAATTTCCTGAATTCATTAGATGTCATAATATCTACTAATTCAATTCATTTACTTGAAAATACATATATTGCAAGTTACTATCTCAACCTTATTTTCATAGACGAACCTTTTTCTCGCATAATCTATAATGTGAAAAACTTATTTATTTAACATTAGATCAATCAGTGTATTAAAATCATATATAATTCATTACCTCGAGGGAAAGCCCTAACATCGACAATTTTTTTGTAAATTAGCTGTCGACTAACACAATACTCCACATTTCATATACAAGGTTGGGACCCGATAATAGCACAGTTAAAAATTCAATCCTTAACCATAATTCATTTTTATTGTTTTGTTCAAATAAAAACATACAAAAACACCTTCGATGAACCCATTTACTTAACCTAACATCTAAAACTATATTTTTAGTAGAATAAAAATAAATTCATCAAATAACACCGAAAGAGACATTAATACCAAAAACACTTTTTTTAACCTCTTACATTATCTTGACATTAACGCAAATATCATCAGAACCATTACAACACTTCCCAGTCATCCCATCATGATGCATAAGCCATTATTCTCGACAATGCACTTCCAAGTGAGCATCCATGGGATCCTCTTCATTCTCGCTATTTCACGTACCACCGATCCAATCAATTCCCCTCAACAAAATACAATCCAACATTCCTAGCACCTACATTCACATACCACTAATCTCGTAAATATGTTTCCCCTACCCATCACAGCTTCCTCTCTTCCTTATGAGGGTTTCAAAAAGATTAGAAGCGACATAGCTAGCAAGTGGTACTAATAGTTTTTTTTTAAAAAGAACGAGATATTAAACACACAAATTAAAAGCATGCCACATAAATAGCTCAAAAAAAGCATATTGTTTTGCACGGTTAAAACAAAAAATAGGCATCTCAATAAGGTTGTAGATATATTTGGTTAACCAAGGAAACTCTTGCATTCATTGAAGAAATCTACAGAAAACCTCCAATAGCTTAAACAACATTCAGATAGAGTAAACCAAAAGAAGACCTAAAGAAAAATCATGTTTATTTAATAAATAAAAGTATGGTGGCGGATCCGACAGCACCTAAATGATTGATTAGCTGATATTGCTTTAGAATTAAATGCTAACATAACGTAAGCTATTAAGAAAAAAGCCACCATAACTCAAATTCCCATTACACAACGATAAGGAAACAGTACATGAAAATTTACAAGACGTGCAAGCTTTGTTGACTAAACAATGCAACAACTTCACCCTTAACTTAAGTAGTTTATTAGCGTATAATATATGATACGTGAACCGTTAGTTTCCCAAATCTGATGTTTTAAAATTTAAAAGTTTTAATGCAAATATATATATGTCAACGTAGGAGAGCCATGCAATACATGTAAATTTACAGATCATAAACACTTAGTTTTACTATAGCACTATTTTTTATTGAATTAAAAGTGAAAAAGAAAGCAATTCTGAAAATAATTATATAGTCCTCGATTATGAAAAAGAACTTCAGAAATTTAGAAAAAGAAACAGTTTAAAATGAGATGAATTTTATACAATAAAAGAACAGCATAAAACAGAATATAGGGAAATAGATAATGGAGACATGAGACGTATCATGGCAAAAGAAAACTGCCAGGAGTGAAGCAAAACCAATAACAACTGAAAAGACTAGAATTAGAAGCAGCATGAGGCTAGCCTATAATAAGGTAAAAGGAAGAGAAATAAGTTTTGTAGAGGGAGTAAATCAAAATGGGAGGCACAGAGTTATTACCAAAAAAAAAAAAAGTCGCACTCAAAAAATTAAAAATAAAAGATGAACAGTTCTATTTTAGTTATGCAATGTTGCTTCATCAGACTTCAATATGGCTGTTAATAGGTACTGAGATTCCCAGAGGAGTTCATTCACTAGGATGTCTTAATATTCAAGCATATCAACTAAATACGCAGCAATTGTTTTACATTTTGATCAAGCAAAAACGTTCTTTAGCCAATGGTTTTTCCAGGTTTATCTCCAAGGTTCTCCAAGTCATATAAAGGCATTACCAATGACCCTCACTCATCTAATTTTCACACGGCTTAATGTGATGTTCTTTACATTTAAAATTTCAGTTGCAAAAATAAAAATTATGAATTTGCCATTACAAAGAAGAAATTAGTTGAAAAATAATATATCAAATAATATGCTGCAATTGTTTTACAGTTTGATAACATGAGCAACTCTGTAAATAATTCATGGAGATATCCAAGTGAATCTAATGATATAAATGAAAGGAAACACGTTTGGTTTATGGCGATAAAAAAAAAAGAAAGAAGACCAAGTAATTAAATAAAAAAAAGAAACACAGTAAAGCCAGTAGTATGCAGTTGGACAAGATCAATTATAACATGTAAAAAAAAACAAAAAAAAGATAAATACCTAATATAAGTGAATCGGGATTCTTAAGTAGCCCTAAACCATAAAACACACACACACGCACAACGCCAGAGTGCACAGCTAGGACCTCAATGTAGCTGCAAAAGTTACTGCATTACATGACTTTCGAGAGAGTAAGGCAACTGTACAGAGTGATAGAATTGTAAATAGGCCAAAGTTAGAGAAATGCACATAGACACACACACGCGCTTTATCAATGGAAAACAATTTATGCGCATACACACACGTACATATATACATACACACACACACATAAACATACATACACAGGTAGGTTTGTAAGTATATAAAATGGCATAAACGTCACACAATAAATAACACTAACTAAATAGGCATAAGCAAAGGCTTAGCATTGATAGCCAAGTGGAGATCTCACACTGCATCAGCTATGTTAGTGATCCAACCTTTTAGAAGGTTATTTCAAGAAGAGCTAACAATTTACCCCAGATTGCAATACAAATTGAAATGGCCAAAATCAAAAAAAGATTATAGATTTGCACATATAATAGCACCAAACATGTCATGTATAAACATTACAACAACAAAGCCTTAATCCCACTACGTGGGGTCGGCTACATGAATCCTTTTTCTCCATTGCGGTAATCACACTGCATCAGTCATGTATAAACATTAAAAGGCAAAAAAAAATGTCCCATAATATACCAAGAATAAATATAATAGCTTAACCAAAATTAACAAGAGCTGAGAAACTACAAAGCTATCTAGTGTGAACACTTTTCAAATTGCTTATGCAATGTCTGCTTGGAGAAGCAATGTTTAATGAGTAATGCCTTCTCTGTTAAGTAACAAGAGAAGATTAGAAAAAATTGTCCAGAATGCCTCACACTTATCAGAAAAAATTAAAAAAATTTGAATAAATGGAAGCAAACAAGTAAGCAGCATGACATTAAAAATGTAAAATTGTTTCAAATAAACACATAAATATTGATATGAATAGGAGATGGTAGTTGATTTGCTATAATCTAGCTTCTTAACACACCATTACAATAAGAACTGTTCATTAAAATTCTTATGTTACTTGATATTTGATGTGTTAATACATTCTATTTACCTCCAGTAATACGCCATATAAACAAAAACCATCAAATTGCCTTTTAAGATGACCATTTGTAGCAACAAACTTTAGCTTTGTGAAAAATATGCCATAATAGCTTGTCCAAGGAAAATAAATGATGATACATGCATGGTTACATCCCTCTAATGTTTAGATATCCACACGAATTATAAATAACAAAAAACTCATCGAAGTGATTATTGTTAAATAATAAAAATAAAACTTAATAAAAAAATATATTATTATGTAATAAACAAGCATTGAATTTTAAGTCAGGATCCCAAAAATTTGCAATTTCACAGAATGGGCTAGGTCTGCAAAAGTTGCAGATGCATAAATAAAAAAACATGGTTCTAGAACATACAGGATCAGGACAGCTAACTATTGCCACAGACAATAGGCCAATTACTGAGAACTCAAATAAACATGTTCATTTCCACCATTATATGTGAAGGCATTCAACAATAAATAAATTTGTGGTAATACTGGACCAAGCTGACAAACAAAAACAGGTATGTCAGACATCCTGCCATGAAACAAAGCATGTACACTATATGTGAAGGCATTCAACAATAAATAAATTTGTGGTAATACTGGACCAAGCTGACAAACAAAAACAGGTATGTCAGACATCCTTCCATGAAACAAAGCATGTACACTGTACTCTAAGAACATAATAGAAAATCTATAGAGAATTGTTAATCATCACAACATTACATAAAGCATATATGCATCACGTAGTTACAAGCGATGATTAGAATAACTGAATTCCAACAGCATAGAAATTGTTTGAACTATAACTACTAAACATGGGCTAAGTAATAAAAAATCATTTTTTTCTATATAAAAAAAGCACATGAAACATTAGATGTCAGTCATTCAAGTGCAGCAAACGCAATCGAGCGCATTTGAATCATGAATCTGCATATTTGAAATGATAAGATGCGGTTAGAGAAATTGGTGCAGCATTAACCTTTACTGCGTGCATAGTTTTTAAGATAAATGAGATATATATCATAGCACAAACATGATAACCAAATCTCAACATTACATATCAAAAGTTAAGTAAATCTATATTAATTAAAATGAAAAATGGAGATAAAACGATACAGTACTAGTTAAAAGTAATAAAAGCTACTTGAAATTTAGCAACAATGAAGCAGTGGCAACTCAGTAACATGATTCTTCTAGCAGTTATGAGAACATCAAGCTCAAGCATGAAAATTGCCAAAGCATTAGAAGTAAATAATAATATATGTAAACAGGGAGCAGAAACTAGAGGGAGAGATGGAAAAAATTGGTATAGACAATGGAAGTCTCGTTATCTTAAATAAAACTCAAAGCACATTCAAGTAAATTTTTATGCCAGTACAGTAAAGAATATAAAATTTTCAGAAATATGGAAAAGAAACAACTCTGACAAATAATTCTCATAACATTGTATATAAAAAGCGCATATGGTAACTAACAATACCAAATATTTGGTTAACATAGAGGTGCCAGCCACGATAGAATGGGTAACTCACTATTCAGAAGAATCATTTATTTGCAGCCAAATATTCTGTAACATATAAATACAAGCATAAATTTAACCTATAAACCAAAAGTGAATGACAAGTAATAAGATAACCACACTTATCTTCTGATCTGCATCTTTAGTTCAATTGGTCAGAGAAAGAAAGGCTTATGCAAAAGGTTGCCTTGACTTCAATCGAAAGTTGAAGCACAGTGGATGTGCGAACACTTTTTAAGAATATATACCATGTAGTCCCAACTTTCAAGACAAAACCGCAAAACAAAACAGAACAAAGCGTAAAAATATTAAAATGCAACAAAAAAAAAACTGCAAAATTCCCGAGAAATGAGATTCATCATAGATTTAATCAAATATGCAAAAGAATTGAAGCTTCATATTGTCAACATCGTTTTCTTTCCATAACATGTACAAGATGCACAAACATGAAGGAAGTTCTGCATACTTTATTAGTATATTAAAAAAAACACTGCAGAAATTCTCCAGCTGAAAGTGCACAAATAGATTAAACTAATTCCCCTTATATAATTAAAGGATATACACCAACCATACGCATTGAAAAACAGTTAAAAAATGCTGAAGTATAAATGTGCATCATATAGTACAAATCCAACCCAGTGAAAAATTACGCCAAACATTTGATTATCTCAAATGTGGTGACAGCAATAGAATTGGTTGGAGAGATAATCAAAAGAATTTATTTCAAAAGGAGAAGATTCTCAAATAAATACTGCAAACATAAGAAAAAAATTCAAACCCCAAAAAGTGCTCAGGGCATAAGATGTAGTAGTGAAAACCCTCTCATCTTCCACTACAGTTCCTACTTCAATTGCTTAATAAAGAAAAGGCCATGTCATAGGTTGCTTCAATGTACATTTGGGTGCATAGTTCAATTGGTTATGCAAATATAATTTTTAATGAAAAAACCAAGCTATTGTTGCCAAACCTAGTAGAACCAACCAGAGAAAAAATAAACAGCCAAAAAATGAAAATAAAACAAATACAAGCTTAGCAAGTTTTTAGCAGAAAGGTACAATACTTAATTATCCGATTGTGATGAAGGAAAGAAAATCTTCCTCTTTCCTCTCATAGGTGATGGGAATTGTTGTTACCATGAAAAAATCTCCTAAAAGTAGGCGCAAAGAAATTCCTTCCAGCAATAAAACCTATCCTCTTCCAATGCCCTGTCCTACCACTGCTGCTTGAGGGAACATCCAGTGAGGAAAATGGATCAACCAAAACTGGAATCTCCTCTACACCATTATCCATCATGCCACTCTCACTCATGCATGCCTCCTGCAGTTCAACCTGATTGATGTTGTCTAAATTCACAGCCAATGAAGCTCTGGTAGACCTCAACCAATCAGCCACATGTGGAGTAACAGCCCTGCATTTCTTTACTTTAACCTTGACTAGGTTAGGACATCCATCAGCCAGAGCTTCCATCCCTTGATCAGAAACAGGGCAACCCTTAATACAAAGCTTCTTTAAAGCCAAGCACTTCGCAGCAATACAAGAAATTTCCTTATCACCAAAAGTTTCACTTCCACAAAGAGCCAATCTTTCTAAATTTCTACAATTACTTCCAATAAGTCCGAGGCTGAGAGAAGTGGGATTAACCCCAATCAAAACAAGTTCCTGCAGGTTAGGGCAACGTTTGGCAACGGCCATAAGACCTTCATCGCCAATCCTATTTGTCTTCCAACCATCGATATGTATCTTTCTCAGTAGCCTGCATTTCTCGGTAAAAGCAATTAGTCCGGCGTCAGTGCACTCTGGCGTCTTGACGAGATGAAGCACCTCCAGATTGGTACAGTATGAAAGAGCAAAGAGACCACGATCGCTGACCTGCAGCTTCTCAAGATGGACCTCGACAAGGCCGGTCACCTTCTCTGCAACATCTTCAAGAATGCAATCCCACTCGCCGGCACACCGGAAAAGCTTGAGCGTTCGAAGATTTGGCGAGCTGGCGATGACTGGGCCAAAGCACTGGCCATTGTAGAGCTCCTTGAGACAAATAGACCGGAGAGAAGAAGAAGAAATAGCAATATTACTGCCTGCCTCGTTCAACCCCCGGAGGCGCTTGATTGAGAGTTCTTCTAGGAGAGGACATCCACGTAGGACGGCCTCCACACCACGAGCACCAAAGGTACAAGATCCGCAAGATAGCTTACGAAGACTAGGGCAATGTTTCGCTAACACAGACATCCCAGCCTCCGTTAGCTCTCGGCAAGCCCGGAGCTTCAAGCGGGTGAGATTAGGGCAACGCTGCGCGATGAGACCAAGCGCCTCATCGCCGATGCTGTCGGTACGGCGATCACACTTGAGAGCCAGTTTCGATACGGCATCAAAGCGCGCAAAGAGTGACGGAACTGCATCCAGGAGCGCGGCGCGAGCGTCAATAGAGAGGCGATGGCGGTTCTGACCCTCAATCGCGAACCATCGCCAACAGACCAAGGAACACCGCTTTCGGTCGCTAGACCCAAGTCCCTGAAATATTAGGGCAAGCACCTCGCCGGGGAGCTCCGCTGTGTGATCTCGAGCGGCCTCGCCGGATAGATAAACATCGGAATCGGAATCTTCGGAACTCATAACGAAAGAGGTGCAGCTTCGAGAGCGACGAGAGGCAGCAGATGCCTGCTTCAAGGGAGATGAAATAGACTGCCCCATCGATAGCAGTAGGTCTACTGCGGCGAACTTACCGTCTTATCTAGCTCCGGCGAACGCAACGGCGAAGATTCTTGCCATCGATCGCATCCGGGAGAAGAATGGTAGGCCGGAACAACAAGAGCAGTCCTGCGAGGAAGAAGGGATGTTGAAAACGGACTTCAAATGGGGATTAAATTCATTTCATTTTCTTATTTAATTTTCTTTCTTTTTCATTTTTTTTTTGTAGAGGGATTATTTAATTTTCTCAATTTCATTTTTATCATACAATGTGATACTATTCATTTTCTCTATTCATTTTCTCGGGTGCAGCTGAATATATCACGAGTTGGAAGGGACGGTGCTGATTAGATCGTGAGGTGTAACGAAGAAAAAGAGGGCGTCAAGTGAGTTGCGTCCCGATATGTAATCTCGATAAAATGTGCCGCTTTGACGCGGTAAACGCCGCGAGGACGGTATTATTACGGTTCCAAGTCCAACCAACTCTGGGGCCCGCAGTGCTAAGTCATCAGATGAATTAATAGAGAATCTCAGCCGTTGGATCTTAAGGACCCATTTATCCAACGGTTAGAAGTTTAGAGATCGTGATCAAACGGTTATGAGGGGTTGCTGCTGGATTTAAACGGTGATTGCTTCTGTTAACTATTTTATGATCTTATTATTTTTCCTTATCTATTTGTTTCTAGTGGTTTGTTAATTGTCAAATTGGAATCACCGTGACCTGAGGAGCACGAGTTCTTGTGGGGGAGAAATATTTATATACGAAAAGCGTACGCAGCATTACATATATTTTACGTTATTTAGAGAATATAATTAAGTCAAGTAATACTTCCTTGTAATTCTTCATATAACCTAAGTGTACCCTCCTAATAACATAAAATATACGCAATCTTGCGTAAGTTTTCGTACTCAAATATTTCACCTTGGAAGGGGGGGCGATTATTGTGTACGGACACAACACATAAATTTATATTTGGTATACGATCACTGAAATACATCTTGTTATTTTCTCTATTATTAGAATGAGGCCAACTCAAACTTTGAAGGTCTTGATAGATATCGCACATAAATATACGTGTGGTATCCACACGCAATAATTTCATAAAGGGAGGAGGACTTATTTCATTAAGAAAAAAAAATCAAATGGTAAAAGAGGGCAGTAAATGAAAAAAAAAACATTTTTAAGGGGCAATGAATAATTCTTATGCATTTATATAATTCATATCTAAATATTTTTTTTTCTTTAAACAACATTTAAATCTATGATATAATATACAAAATAATGCAATTATTTCTTCTTAAAAGTGAAATATTTTAAACATATATTTAAAAAATCAAAGGGATATTTTTGTAAATATGAATGCTTAGATGTGAAATATGCAATAACATAAAATTGTGTGTTTCATATTTAAATTTCCCTTTTTTAATTGAAAAAAATAGTTGAATTTCTTTTTGAAATATTTTGTTTGATATTTAACATTTAAATTTAAATTTAAGTTTTTTATCCTTGAATTACCACATCCAACTGAAATATTTAATTTGTGTTTGTTATATTTTAGAGAGATAGAGAAAGAAAATGATGAAAGGACACTCCAAGAGTTTGGGAGAGAGGCGTTTATGTTTTATAAGTCATATGTTTTGTTCTAACTGTCTTCCTTTTTGGACCTTTGACTGCCCTTCTTTTTTAAGATTTAAGGGACACCTCAGTCCAATATATAAATGAAAAAAAATAATATATGCATATAAATGTGTATGACAACATGATGTATGTAGATAAAAGTGTATGATGTCATTATTTTTGAATGGTGCTATGATATTTCTGATAACTTGTGTTGTGCACAACCCTTGTTGCTTGTCGATGTGCTATTCAACAAATAGAAGGGTTGCTTAGTGGATCGATTCATAATTTGTCTAGTTTCAGATAGCAACTATCATGCATGGTTGTGCTACCTGTCATATGAATTTCTTGGTCTTTCCATCGACACACTCATAGGTTGTTTTTTGGCAAGTTGCTTGTTGTCATGGGTCTAGGGCAAATAAATGTTTTGATAAAGCCACATCCTCTGTTCACATGGCTAGCGGTGAGTTAACAACTTATTTTATGCATATACCCACCCGCGAACTTTCTCCAATGAATGTGACCCAATCTGTGACTAATGAACTCGTAAGTCATCTCCATAGGTTGTTAGATCTCAATTGACATGTTAGATTTTCTAATGTATAGTATCCCTTCTAAAATTTTAGAATTTAAAGTTTTAAATAATTAACAAAAAAAATTTATAATATTTTAAATAGTTAATTTATGTTTCTCTTGCACACTTATTTACAACGTTTCAATTATTTTATACTTAAAATATAATTTCCAATTTCTTTGCCATTTTTTTTTTTGCATGTCACTATATAGTCATATGTTATTATATAATCATTTGATGAAGCATAAATCTAGATGTATCCCAAAATTTAATTACTTCTAGAATTAACATTGAACCATCTAAACTCAAATTTTAACAAATTTATTTATTAAATATCTAAACAAGACAATCCCAAAAGCATTAAAGGGGAACTATACGAGTCAAATTAAGCTTAAATCAAGCATTTGAAACATAATTAAAAATAAAAAATATTATTTAGGTGATCAAATTTTCTTAAAATCTTTGATGATTACAATTAATTTGAAAACCTCCACAAGATAAACCTAACAAGCCTAAAGTTACTTAATTTTAGAATCATTACGACACTTAAATATTTAAAAAATTTTTTAAATATTATTTTTAATCAAGGGGGCCTCTTCAAAGCTCCCAATATAGTATCTAGATTTTGGCAATATTTATGCAAAGAATGCCCCTTATAAAATCTTTAAATAGACCGTCACTCCCATGAAAAAGGTATATGGTCTAAAAATTTGAGAAAGAGCTCAAATGCATGGAGCATTCTTGAACTTTCCCAAGCCATGATTATTGGACCCTCCACGCCCAACTACAATTATTGGTTAGCCACCTCTTGTCCTCTACCAACAAGCTACCATCTCTCAATTACCACTATCAAAATATTGCCTCCCTATAACCACCATTGAACTTTCATTGCCTAATCACTATGTTAAACCACCACTGCTAATTCATGATCATCACATAGTTATTTCCTTTCTACCATTATGAGAACCCCACCATCCATCAATCACAATTTGATCATTAAGGTTTGACTACTTTGGTTAAACAATAGTCCTCATGAGATTTTCATTTTCATTAAATAATTGTCATTTATCCATTTTTATGGAATCAACAAATACATTTGACTACATTCAATTGTCCTCCATAAGTTTTTTTTTTAATTAATCAACAAATACATCATATGGCTCTTGCTACAATTGCCTAATGCAGATGCACATGCATAAAATGCAACAATAAAATGAGATGCACATAATCAAGATGCTTCATATTCAATGAGTATTGGTTGCCCTAAGTAAGGGGCATCATGAGGGATACTACACCTCACCTGGATAACAACTAATATGCTCATGCAAATGAAAAACCCATTTGAAGCATGACATGCATTTATGAATGGCTAGATTTGTATGTTAACTGTGATATCAATTCACAATATTCTTAAAAGAAAAGTACTTTTCACACCCTTGAGAAATAAAGACATAAAGCCACTTTAATTTTCCATTCAAAACCAAAATTTAACATAAGTTAAATTATATAGTCTTAGCATAATTTTAGGCATTTAATCAAATATAAACATAGGAAAATAATTCATATGCAAACTTAAAATTATACCTTGCATGAATTTGTGTATTTTAATTAATACATACACAAAATTAGACAAAAGTAACATACTATTGTGCCATTTGAAGTGCTAGCTAACACATCACGAAAATCAAATTGACATGATTACCTCACTAGACTAAAGCCATTAAGAAAAAGGGAATACTACATCAATTAAATGAGGTTGATTCATTAATAGGATGGTTTTTTTTCATTAACAAAATAAAATCAATTATTTAAATCAAGTTTAAGTAATATTAATTGAAATTAAATAATTAATTAATTGAGACTAATTAATTAATTGGAGGTAGTCAATTAAATCATTAATAGAGAAATAATTAACAAATTGAATGAGAATAACTATAATAAATTTATTAATTAATTATTTAGAAAAGGTAATTAATTAATTAAAAGATATTGATTAATTAATTAATTAAGATTGAAATATTAATTAATTGATTAAATGGAGTTAATTAATTAGTTAAAAGTGATTAATTAAATAAGAATAATTAATTAATTAGGATTAATTAAATAATTGATAGAGTTTATTTTTTTATTTATTTAATAAATAAGATCTATTAATAAATTAAAAGAGAAAAATAAATAACTAATTAATAGAGATTGATTAATTAATTGAATATGGTTATGATGAAAAAGGTAATTAACTTATTAAGAGAAAATAATTAATTAATTAGAAAATATAAATAAATTAATTAAGATTAATTAATTAATTAAAAGAGGTCATTATTTAATTAAATGACTAATTAATTATATAAATAAGATTTATTGATTAATTAATTAATTAAAGGGTGACTAATTAATTAAAAAAACATATTTAAATAATTTGATAAGAATAATCAATTAATTAACTAATATTAATTAGCTAATTAAATGACATCAACTAATTAATTAAATGGGGTCAACTGAGATTAATTAATCATTAATTATATAAGATTAGGATGATAAAATCAAGCTCGTCATATTAAAGAAACCAACTCATTCATCGAAACAATTTTACCTCATTAATCACACTCAAACATAATTTTCACGTGCATGATCACTTAAGCAAGACTTTCACATGCATTAGGGTATCAAATACTAGTGCTAAAATTGTCAAACATCTAAACATATAATTTTTGTGCTTTTTCATAAGAATCTACATTGGATAAACATGGTATATGCATATGCAAGAATTATATATGTTTTGCACATATTTAATCCATATAAAAGCAAACCTTCTATTCTCTAATACCCTCACATATGATCACAAAGAGAAAAGGGAAAAAAAAAGCTAAGGCTTAAGGAGAAAGTTCAAAAGAAACACATTGCTTTAAGTAAATTGCAAAGCTTCCTAACCAAAAGGCAAGCTCTAGTACAACACAAAAAACCTATGGCTTCTCTAAGAAAGTAAAAATGGTTTAAGAGATCATCACCAACGCGATGTTTGCAGACACGTGTCTTGGGCTTTCTCCAAGCTCCTACTATTACACGGATGGTGCTCTCCTTCCCTGGAGAGATGGCGAGTATTTCCCTTCTCCAATGAAAGAGGAAGCTCTCCTCTCCTCCAAGTGAACTCTTGAGCAATTCTCACGAGAAGATAAAGTGGAAGGAATGGTGAAGAGGGTTGTAGAAGAGGGAGATAAGTTGTTAGAAAGCAAACTAGAAGGATAACTCTTGATCTCTTTTTCTTTTCCAAGAGCTCCGTTTCTCTAATTTTTTTCCTTTTCAGGAATTTCACAGCACAAAAATCTCTCTCCAATGTAATACTCACCTCTTTACTCTTATCCTAGACATGCAAAAAACACTCAAGTGCCTTCCTCCCATTAAACCACCTCATCTTTAGTGTGATGAGAGAATGAAACCTCAGTTTTTGGATAATAAAAATAATCTATGAAATATTAGGTTAATTTAAATAATATTAGTAGATTTCATCATCTAAAGCACTCTTTTAATGGCAAAAAAAACTAATTGATTTAATAATATAATAAGTGGCTGCAAGTGGGAGGGGGGCAAAAGTAAAAAAAAATCAGCTAAGAGTAGTTTGGGGTGGTTGGGTGCTCGTGGGTGAGCAGATGAGAACACACGTGCACCCTAAAAGGCAGCTAAGCTAGCGTGCATACAAGTACCAGGGCATATGAGCTTAGATGGCTGAGGCAAGTTGTGTGCTGGGCATTGCGTTCTTGAATGCTCGTATACGTGGGTAGGCGGTTGTATGCAAGTGCGCGGGTGTGTTCGTGAACATGAGCGACATGGTTTTTTTTGTGAGGTATTTCAATCCTTTTGGAATATTATATATTATATTATTACCTTTTAAATTAATTCATTCAAACACCTCAATTTGTAAAATACCCGCACATAGGATCTCGTCAATATGAGTGTCCTTCATAAACAAAATTGACTTTCTAGACGAGCTCATAGTTCGTTTTGTCACTGAGGATATCTAGAAAAAATGATTGATAATTATTTACCTCATTTTTCGTTGAGGTCTAGCTTTTTCCTTTTTAGTAGCCTAGGCTCTAGCCATAGGACTTTCCTGTTGACTATTCCTAGAGGACTAGAGAAGGGACCCTCACCATTAGAAATTCTAAACTCTTCTTTGCTCAACTTGAAGTTCCACATATTGGTCTTAACCTCTAGCACTTAGTATGTGGGGTCAGTTTGGGGGAACTCAAGCGGAGTCTCCCATAGGATGGTGAGACCTTATGACTAACCCTGGGTGGTCTGGTGATGTTTGAAAAGGCTTGCACGCAATAAACTTTCTTACATACCTCAAACCCTAAGACCTCTTGATTTGGTCCCATGATTCCTTTTAGAAAGTTCATATGAATGAACATATACCCTTAGTCTTTGGCTAAGAGGGTTAGAACCAGCATATTGAGCATCCAAAATAAATCCTCATATGACTCCTATTGGTTTGACATGGCTTCATGGCTTACTTACCCATTCTAGCCCAAAATCACCAAATTACCGAAATACCCCTACAACCCTAATATTATTTTTCAAAATTACCCAAAATACCCTAACCTCTCCAAAAATCATCTCAAACCCCTCACCAATACCTAAATTGACCAAAATTCACCAAAATTACAAAATTTCCAAAATGTCCTAAAAAAATGCCAAAATGACCAAAAACGCCCTTCATGACTTACAAATTCCCAAAATTCCAAAATCATCCCAAATATTCCCAATTTTAATTTTTTATCATAAATTTGACCTAATTTGACCAAATTAATCCAATTTGACCAAAAGCCCCAACTTGCCCTTAACGACCCAAATGTCCCCAAATTAACCCCAATTTTGGCCCAATTGACCCAAATATTGCCCAATTTCAATTCCAAATCAAAATTCAGCATCCCCAATCCTAATCTAAAATAAATTCAAGCTCAATTTGACCCAATTGCAAGACAAATTTTACCCAAATAAAAAAGCCTCAATTTTGACCATATGTCTAAGTTCTCCAAATTACCCTCCTAATTCAATTCAAAATCACTTGAGATTCATCTAAAGCCTTCATGACATATCCCTACACCAAACTCAACATTCAATTAACCCAAAATTTTAGACCAAAATTAATTTTAAATTCAATAGCCTAAGCACACCACATTTAATTTCAAAAGTCCAAATCCAAAGCCCACATGACAATTCTTTCTTTTCATCATCCATTTGATTAAAATCATTTCTAAAGTCCTAAATTCAAAATCAAATCATTCCAAATCAAGAATAAAGCCAAACTTCACCAAAAACACCAAATAGATCCAAAATCCCTTCTCATGAAAATTAGTCAAGCCAAAGGGGAGTCATGAAGCCACTCCCAAGCCATAGACAAGCCATGAGACTCATGTCACATCACCATACTATTAGTGGAAAAAGGCCAAGCTACTTTCAAATATCCTTAAGATTTTCTTAACCCTTCCCATGAATCACCTAAACCCCATTATTAACTAAATCACTTGGATAAGGATCTTACTAATGAGTGAGTTGAACCATCTGATTTCCCTCAGCACCCAAGCCAGCCTTGGTGGTTGAACCCAACCCAAATCCATGACTGGACCCAATTTGACCCAAAATATCCCTTCCCACATCCTATTTTAATTCAACACCTTTACACATGGCCAACCCTAATTTACTTCATCAAAACCAAGCCCTGACCTCCCTCAGTGGGATGGTGACCTCTCCCTGGCCGGCCGACCACCTTGGCTGCTGGAAAAGCCACCACCAAGTGCTTCCCCGTGGCTAAAACTCAAAATTAAACTCATCCAAGTTGGCTCATCCTAATTTGATTTAAAATCTTTTTTAAAAATTTACAAATCTACCCATTAAATCTTAAGGGCTTAGTAGTGAGCTAGGCTTAATCGAAATTTTGTCTAATGAGGTTTAGAAAGGAACCTATAATTAATTTAAAATCTTTCAAAACATTACAAACTCATTCTTTAAAAAATCAAATTAATTAAATTCCTTAATTGAGTAGAGTTGCCCCCAAGGGTCTTTACCTATATAACTCATAAATGAAACATCAAGTGATAATTACCCTACTTAAGGGACAATCAAAACATTAAAATTCACTTAGCATAAGGGTATTAACTGGATGAACTATATAGTAAACATAATAAGACCAAAATGAACTCTAGATAATTCCAGCGACAATGAAATGCCTAGGTTATTACCTGAGACTTCTTCATGATCCTTTGGAAGTCTTGAAGGACATCTAAATTTATTATGATTTGCTTAATGAAATCATCCTCAAAATTTAGATCCACTAAGGTATGACATAGGATCTAGTAGACACACCTCAAACTTGTATTTTCTACTTTCCTTTATAAGCATGTTTTAATTCATGTAATATTATATGTATTTGCCTTGCAAAGATATTAAAGTTTCAGGTGGAAGAACAAGAAGACTCGCTAGGTACGCTTTTATAGTTTAGTGTGTTTTCTTTTCTCGTACTTTCTACACTGTACTTTTATACTTATAAACTTGCATGATAAACAATGATGTCACCCTGCTTGAAAACTAAAACTACTAGGATGACCACAAAACTAAAATAAAAAATCAAAACTAAAATCAATCAAGATAAAAATTCATAGTCACAATGTTCAAAATATAATATAACTCAAAATTTAATCACAAATATCACAAAACAACAATTGCAACTAAATTAAGACATCTGTTTCGGATGATCGGGAATCCCACGGAGGAGGTAACCTATGGTTACTAACGAGATTCCCCACGGTCTAAATGAAAGTACGGAATTCATTAAGTTGAGTTTAGTAAATTCATTTGGACTAAGTGAATCAGAAAAAAAATAGTAGTACTAGAGCGAGGGAACCGTAGGATCCTAACCGATGTCGTTCTAATCAAATTTAATATGACGCATAATATTTAAATGATCTTAACCATTGGGACATCTGGTTTGACATCATAACTTGACACACTAGAAAACTTAAACTTACCACAATAAGGAGTTTGGATCTAGCATTGTGGGCAGCACATACATCTTCATCAGCAAGAGGATCTACGACAACATATCTTTCCTTATAATTAAATAACAATCCATAGGACTTCGAGGTTGTTTGCTTATGCAACATAAATCCTCAACCTTTCTTTAGGCTTTTATATGGCGCAACCATGTAATTTAAGCCCAACCTGCTTTAGGATTTCGAGGTTATCGTCTGTCACGACCTAAATCCTCACATCTTCCAGGCTATTTATGTGATCGTTTCACATGAATATAAGCTCTAATTAATAAAATTGACAGGATGAAACATTTAAATATTTCTCCTCTAAATTTAAGCCAAATCATAGGATAGCTCGAGAAGTCACCAAGGTTCTCCTCTGGATCTATGACATCCCATAGTTCTTCCTCCTTTGGATTCTAAAATAAAATGTTCCAAACTTGAGCAATTCCCCTTTCACACTTCTTTGTCCGATCCCATTGAAAATTCCTAATCTTTTGACCTCTTTGAAGATAACATCCCTTGATTTTTATTGAGAGTTTTCTTAGATGACTATGGTTATCTAAAATGTAATTAACTATAGGGGCTTGCCCTTATATGAAACATTTTCGAACCCAAATTAATATAAATCCTATTTAATTCTTCGTATTAAATAGAGGAAATTGTCGGTCAACATAAAATGATTTTCGCAGACTTAACGAATGTCGTACAATCTTTAGTTTATTTAATCAAGCATTACCTATAAATAATGTACTTATCCCTCGAGATAGGTGCACTACTTGCGGTATCAGACTCGTTTATTTAAACTACTGGGAATATGCGATCGATCCGGTCTTGTATTTTTAAAAATTTAAAATAATATACTTTTTTTAAATTATGTATAATAAATTAAATTAAAACGGGTGATAGGGTATCCATCCTAACAACCGACAACTTAACAGCTCCTCAACTTTTTAGTGCCGACAATAATCGAGTCAACTTAATTCTAATTCACACACAACATGACGAATGAGATCCGTCTGTTCGATTGAAGCCATCTGACAGATAAAATGTCGATTGGCCTTTGTCTATACAACAACCAAAGTCTAGTCGAAGGATTTCGGCCATGTGCCATTCAATACACGATGGGGGCTTAAATGGATGTCTTGCATCAGATGAATCGACACATGCATTAAGTATAGTTCCATAGTGCTTACAACAAAATCCTATAGATGTGATATCAAAAATTGATGCCAACAGTCCAGGGTGAAGGATGTTGGAATCATTCATATGAGTCTTGACTGATAGGTTCTTTAGGTTTTGGTCTACTCTTATCCACTTTAGAAGTATTATCGTACTAGGGTAAGAGAGTCTGTTGACTAAGCATGCTATCCTGGATATTTCTTGGAGTTCTCCTCGATGTCAAGTCACCTCTTTCGCCTACAGTGAGACATCTTTGATATTCATGCTGATACATTTTTAATATAAAAGCAGTAAGCTAGGTATTGCTCATAACCTCACTATCCCTGACAACCCATATTCCTCTTTGAATACTCATCTCAATCCCATCATCATGCACCTGCTACTCCTTTCGGCCACTGATTCACATCTTCAATAAGTTGCCCTTCCAAGCCTAGATAACCACACAAATTTAGCTTCCGGCATAGACAACATTTTCTCTCAAGCTCTAATTTGCCATGATTCTCATTTTTCCATGGCAACAACCTCCATGTTACTTAAGTTGACAAGCCTTTTTCTATGGTAAAAAGATATATATAAATATATGTTTTATTTTGCCTTACAAGCTAGTCGATCTACAAAAAAAATTAAAGTACTCATTCGTGGTGTTCACCTTGGTGGGGAAAGCCCATTTTGATTATTTATGAAGCATTTGAAGCACAATTTTATAAGTATACATTTATGGTGTTCCACCTATGCTAGGAAACATTATTATGTTTTTCACATACACCTAAGAGTCTATGTATGCTTTCTTAAGTGTAGTCAGTTAAAAGATTTCTACTAAGGTGTGTCACGATATCTACAATGCAAACCTTCCAGGCATGATGAGAAGGTCCTTACTCCTCTCACAACCCATATAATGGGGAGACATTGGAGGACTGCCAAAATTTTGGCTAAAATATTGACTTTTAGCAAATTATAGCTAAGTAAACTTTTAACAAAATAAATTCAAACTAATCAAATTATAAATGTCAAAATGATGTGTAAAATTACAAAACAATAATGAAATTTGAATAGCTAAATAAAGAAAATTGGGGACTCAATAACTCAATATTGAGCACGAACAACATGTACAAAATTTAGTCACTCTGCAATAAATATAAATATAACCCACAATAAATTGCATAGCCTGTCAATGAGCAAGAGCACGAGTAAATCTCCTTAATGAATATCAATATTATTCTATCAGGTTAGGAGCCATAAAAGTAAGTACTAATAAAACTTAGAGATAGAGCTTATATGGATCTTAGTTGTATGTCGCTGAACTTGATTAAAGTCTAAATAATATTCATAATGCACGATCAAGAATATAAAACATGTATAAATTGTCAGCTGATGCACAACCCTCATTACTTGTGGACAGAAGGAGAAATATAAGCTTAAAATGAAAACTCTATGTGCAATTGAACGATAAATTATTGCATAAATGATTAAAAACTAAATAAAATTAAGTCCTAACATGATTTATGAAGTAGGTTATAACTTGAAATATTCTATTTTAAAATTCATGGAAAATCTTTGTTTAGCGTGCATCTACCTCAAAAAGCATGAATATGACAAAAGAACCCATCTGCATGTGATCGGACTACGATGCTAAAAGCTTGATCATACAATTTGAGAATGTTGTATTGGCATAAATTGACTCAAAGATTGAAATTTAAAATAACAGTTTTATCTCTACTCCAAGAAAAGCATAAGTGATTTAAAGGAACAAATTAATTTAAAAACTTTAGACTTATTTTAAAGTTCAAAATTAAGATTTAAAACTCTACATTTTTTATCAGGTTGTTTGTCTATAGGGAAATGTTGAAAGTCTCAATGACCCAATATGGTCCTCCTTGTAAGAAGGATTAGAGTTGATGAAACTAGATGATTCCTAATTTTTTTTTATCATTCTCTATGTAGGGTTTGAAATTGACAATACTAATTAATGATTAATAATCATTTCATATATGAAATGGTGTTGGTATTATACATGAATGATCAATTTTTTGACTCGATCCTCTGTGAGTAGGATAAAGTTGTTAAAGTTCAAATCAAGTATGTAGATTCATCGATGACTGTCAAGTTGAAAAGATCTTAACCGAGGGGGGGGGGGGGTTCTATTCTCAAAATTATGTTATAAAGTTTATCTAAATAAATTCAATAATCATAATATTGGTATAAAATCATCTATAGGAAAGATAGGGTTGAAGAGGTTTAAATTCAATAGTATAAACTCGATCGTTTACAAGGAACTTGTAAAGTTGATAGAGTTTAATTCTAATAATTAAACATAAAATCAAATAATAAAGAAAAGTAATAAAATATTGAAAATAAAAAATTTCTAAGAGATTAAAAGTAAAGTTTGACCACTCTCCACACTAGTTTGTGAAGAACGACAAATTTATGATTAAATTAAGCACCCATAAAGCCAGTGTAACATCATATATACTACTAAATTCGTTTTCAAATTAGTCCATGCAAGTAATGATGAGGCTAGTATCTCTGTCCACATCGCTTGGACAACTGACTCCATGAAAAAGTGGTTAAGAACTGAGCTCTCTGATCGGTTGTTGCTGTCAAATAACGTTATTAAGTTATGATCACAATTATAGCCTGTATGTTCCTCAATTGCTCTCTACTCTTGTAGAAATGAATAATAGAGCATATTTGATTGGGTATAAAGTCTTGTATTAGTTAAGGTCAACTTAATTTAGTTCCCATAGACAAACGTCGCGCCAAGTAAACTAGATTGGACCAACTATTTCCTCTAACTTAATAAACTAGGGTCCATGACAACATCAGAAGAAAAATCATGGGTTTCTGATCAGGTGTGTCATTTTTCTCTAATGTTATGCTCTTAAATCTCATAGTTATAAATTCTTAAAATCTAAAATTCAATCAAATTTCACAACATAAAAAATATGTTGTTTCTACTATACATTTAGTTACCATCGCTCTAAACACAAGTTTTAATTGAAGCAATTTTCCTGTTATTAGGAGTGGTAAGAAACCATAGAGGCTTGAGCCTATGAAAAAACATGAATAAAATATAAAAAGGTCCTCATAAAATGAGGGTGAAATCTCTATGTAGTGTCTTATCTATATATTTATCTGCCTTAGAAAAATTTAACACTAAGCCTCAAGCAAACTCCCTCGTTATTATATTTTCAAGAGTGGTCAGGGTAACAAGTTTTTGGAGCTCCTAATAACATTGATTCTCTATGCCAAGATTTTTGTTACCTTTCTTAGTTATGGTTATTTAACCTCTGCCTCATGTATGACTATTTTAAAGAGCCAACTATTCTATTATAATAAAAATCATTTTATTATAATTTTTTAAGTATTTCCAAAGAATATCAAAATACAAGCTTCTTATTAAAAATTAGGTGTATATTTTGGAGATGCCTTTTGGTGCAATTAAATTTATGAATCTTATCTCCTTTATGATATAACAATTAAGTGATGTGACTTATCATGAGTTTGGATAATATTTCTTAATCTTACCTCACTAGCCCCTTCTTCTTATCTTTAATGAACAATCTTCTATACAAGAAGAGCACTTTCATATCATCATTAATTTTCACCACTAAATAATGATATATTTGTTCTCACAAATTCTTAATTCAAAAATAATTAAACCTCATTCTTAGTGTAATCTACAATAAAAAAAAGTTACAAGATTTTATAGGCTCATTTATTCAAAATTAAAATCATAGAGTAAATCAAATGGTGATGATTTTGTGATCCTTAAAATGGTATTATTAGATGAATATTCTAAAAAGTCATATGTAAATTATTACACCAAAATTTTCAAAAAATAATCTCTGCCTATAAAATGAGTTTAGTGGCACACTGATCAACATCATGTGGGACTTCCTAATAGTTGCTTGTCAAATCTTAAGCAATTAAATTATGCGACTCTTCTTATATTAATATTTAGGTTGTATGTTTGATGTGAGTTAATGTGAAAGAGTTGGGTTGATTTTATCAATAGATTTTATAAGATAAATTTTGACAATATTGCCATTAACCTTTAACTCAATTTTTTTTTACATGAATGAATATCGTTCATTTTAAATAACCAGTGTCTACTTAAGATTCATTGAACTATATCAATAAAAATACATTACACTACACATGGATCTCATAGCTTCCATAATTAATAAGCAATATACTCTGACTCAAAGTGTTGCATTGTTTGCCTAATTAAACCTTTAGGTTTTCAATATGTAGTGCTTGAACAAATACAACATTAGTTGAACTATATTTTTTAATCACTAACTTGCATTTTCTATCATTACATGTAACATGCATGCCATATATATTGATTTACCACCATTCATTTTAGTTCATTATTTCCCACATACACTAATCAAAATGCTAGCAGATTGTGCATTCATATTTCACCTGGAAGGAGTAGTTAAACAATAGTTAACATCATACCTTCTCAATTCTAAATAGATGGCAAACCCACTCTTCATCTTCCTAGAAAACGATTGATCGAAAAAAAATATAATTAGTTGTTAGATGTAAATATGAAGGTATTGATAACTTTTTGTTTTTGATGAATTAGAGCCTTTTTTTAGAGAAAGATGATTAGGCAGCTAACAATCTATTGAACAGATTTAGTGATGTTTTCCACTTACTTATTTTAGTGATTTTATCTTGTTATAAATCTCTTTTATTAACCCTCTTTAACACAAAAAGAACTCTTATCCCATCCTATTTAGCACAAAAATCATAAAAAAAATTAATTCAGGTCTATTGACAATGAGTTGAATAAATATGACCTAATGTAGTTATATTGGCCAATTGAACAACTTGAATAAATAAAGAATACTCTAAACATAGTCTGGACATAAATTAATAGCATTTACAACTTGTTTGAGAATTTAAAACTTACACTAAATCCCTTTACTAATACCTAGAACTTATCATAAGACTATTAACATATCCAAAAGACCAAGCCATATTCTAAATCACATTAATAATCCTAAGAAAATCTATTAAATAATAAATTACTACATATCACATAGTTATACTCACTAATATAATTGTTTCAAATGATCGAATGGCATGCATTTGAATAAAGCCCATACAAAAATTTTCTAGTTCATTCTAGTGGCTTTAAATTTCAACCTAACTTTGACTTAGATTGTCTCCTATTTAATTTTTACATAACCTCTCCTATTATATGATAAAATAACCTTCCCAAACATCTTGAAAAAAAAAAAACCTTTTTAATCCTTCATCAATTAACATGTTTAATCTTTTTAATCCTTCACATGCATTTTTAGATTTAGTATTTAATTTTTCACATTATTTTAAGGCCTTTTATAATGATGTAAGCAAATAACCAAATGAAAGTATCGCTAAATATGGAAATATAAAAAAATAAAAATAAAAGCATTAAGAAATAAAATACAGAAAATGACATATTGATTCACACCTAACCCAATATACATCTTCTTACTAATTCAAAAAATTACAAGATAAAGTAGACTAGCAACTCTAAAAAAATGAAAAATAGATTTTATGCATATATTTTTTAATTGACTCTGACAACATTTCTAGCACTTGTTTAATATGGAGGATGAATTATCATATAAAATGGTTAGTATTCCCTTAAACTTATAGGATATTTTTTTTAAGAAACTTTGATCATTATTATAGGTATGTACCTAACTTTCGATATTGGGGGGCAATATATTTTTATAGATGTGATACAATCAAACTGTTAAGTAGACATAAACCTTTAATTAGATGAAGGAAAAACCACCAAGCGAGGATATTTGATAATTTAGAGACGATTTAAGAAAATTGTCCCAAAACTTATGGAGTTCAATCTTGACTTTAATTCTGAAGAGTTGCTCCTTGAGGTATAGGGAAAATGCTATATCAAAAGGAGATCATAGAGATAAAGCTAGACAAATTAAAAGAGACCAAATAAGGAAGCATGTTGAACTTATGTTAGTGCTTAAGACAAAAGCCTAAAATAGAACATTCACTAAGTTTATTTTTATTTTCATGAAAATTTATATATGTAAAAATAAATGTACAACAATTTTAATATTTATTGCACATTTGAGTAATAAAAACTATGAAATTTAAATTTCAAATGAAGGAGGAAGTAAATGACCACTTGAGTATAAATGGAAGGTTGTTATACATAAATAAAACTACCATGCAACGAATTCCCTTTGGAAGGTTAATCACTTCTACAGTTCAAATAGTGGTTTGAGTTCCTATCCAATTTGTTATGAGGTACCTCAATTAACCTTAGCATGCTTTCATTTTATGGCCCATAACGTTTTTTTTCGTATTTTAAAGTTACGAGAATTGTAAAAATCTATACATACTCATTGTTAAATTAAAAAAAAGTATTGGCATAATTTGGCTAAAAATTTGGAGTTTTCAAGTGTTGGAGGAAGCTTGGTGGCTGTTTTTCTACCGTTGAATGTTGCTTGGTTGTTCATTCCTAGTTGCAAATTTAGTTAGTTTCATGAGTAAAATTTCTTATGCTTTTTGTTTTCTTACAATCGTAACACTAAATCACTACTTTAAAACATACTAATATCATGTCTTATGTCCCATCCATGAATTTAGTCTACAAAACCAAAGGAAGGTTCTCAACCAAGGTTAGATTCAGTTAATAAGATTTTGTGCTATTTTCCCTCAAAAACATTTAGATCACTTAAAGTGTATCCATCCACTCAAAAATTTAAGAAGAAACATTCCTTCATTCATTCTAAGAGTTTTTAGCATTTGGATGTCTCCTAAACCCTCACAAAATTTCTTAAGCCTTTAATAAGAGGGCATAAGCTTACCCAAGCTTATTCAAGCATTGGCAGACCACTCCATCTACCCACCACCTAACCATCACATCTACAAACATTAAAAATTCTAAGTATAATGTAGAGTCCATCTAGAACCAATTGAATCTTTAATGGCCATTCATCCCTTCACAAACTATTTCTACAAGTATCTCGAGTAAGTTATAATAAGAACTCATAAATCATGAAAAATGCTTTTGTTAGGTAGACTAGTCATTCTTATTGGTGAGTTCAAAATCCTAGAAATGAAGATCGAACTGAATCCATCTTTTAGTTGAATTGACAAGATCTAGCTCTAGACAAATATATATTTTGATTAACTTCATGCTTGATGATTCAAATGCCATGGGCAACATGATCAGTTTTATGATTTATGAAATATTTCCAAATCTCATTCAAAATTTTAAGATAATCCAAAAAATATAAAATTAATTATAATTAAAATCTTTTTTAATAAAACACAAAAGTAAACCTACATAAGCAAAAATGTGGCTTGTCTTTATGCATGATAAATAATATATATCAAACAGCACTTTTCCGTAGTTTATTACTTTACTGCAGATGGTGCTCCCAACAATTTTATATGAATGATTAAAATAAATTTAAATGATGCAAGAGTACTGAGGAAAGAAGGGATTAGTAGCGGAGCCGGGAGCTCTTTGACTATGTTTTATCTAAAGTCTAAGCGCATAGATTCTGAGTTGTATGTCACCTCTCAAAAGAGCCTTTTTGGGTGGTGGGCAGCCCAAGACTTAAATAGTGCTTTTTGGCCTTACACCTAGCCGATGTGGGACTTTTTGTCCGTGACGTTCTCCTCCACCCAATCACGTGACGCCCTCGTCACGGATCAGCTCCACTGAGGGTCCCACTGGACCATGGAGTGTTCACACACCTGACAGACAGTAATCTGCTCTGATACCACTTGTCACCTCCCAAAAGAGCCCTTGTGGGTGGTGGGCAGCCTAGGACTTAAATACTGTTTTTTGGCCCTACACCTAGCCGATGTGGGACTTTTTGTCCGTGACATGTAGCTCCATTTCAGGTGAAATGCTATTTTTTAAATTGTTAGCAATATAAATACAATTTATATAAAATTTATGAATTTATTTTAAATTTCAAGCTTGTTTTATCATTAATAAAATATTTGCAATAGTTTTTTTTATAAAAAATAAATTGCAGCAATAGTATTTGAATATTTTCTTTTCATGATTTTTTTAAAATAATTTATGAGTGATTTTTCCGTGTAATTTATGAGTGAATACAGCCCTAAACCTTAAGTAAGGGTGCGTTAAACTCTACATGTAATATTAAAGTATAGAAAGAGCCCAAAAGCAGAAAGGGCACACTGACTTGAGAAAAAAATATTATATTTGGACACCCGAATGTCCAACAACCGCCCAGATGCAGCGGAGGAGGAGAGGAATCCGACCTCCACCCTCCTAACTGCATTCAGGCCGTTGCGATGTAATATCTTCTCCTTACTTGAGGTGAGTTGGTCGTCTTTTGGGGTCACTCTTCCCCAAAAAAATATACAGAAAGTAATATCACTTATGGCTGCCAGGACGTGCATGTCATTCTCATGCAAGCTCCTTTACATTTGAGAGTAGTATTTGCAATGACAAGTGGAGAAAGAATGTTGCACCCTTAATGCAACATGCTTTATCTCTAGCTTCCCAAGAAAAGTTTAGTTTTTTTAATATTTCTATTTTTATATTCTAGCTCACTTTTTTTTCAGTAAAATAGGTCCAAAATATAATATATGTGATTCAAACTCACTTTACAGCTTTAATCATTATATAATATAATTTATATTACAGGCGAGATGGTGAGATGGTGAGTGGAAACGATCGCACAGGGGCAATTTAGAAAAATAGCGCTGCAAAAGTTGGGGCCATGGGGTCGATCTTGAAGCCGGCTTTTCGCACGCTTTCGCATCGTCCGGTCACGAAGTATACATTAAACATTCGTGGCAGAAAAAAACAGCACCAAAGGGACCCTAATAAATTAAAATTAGGCAAAAACTAAATATGGTATTAATTTTTAATGAATAAAATAAAATCTGTACTTAACTAGTATTTTGTACTTTCTGCTAAATTTTGTGGCCGGCTATGTCAAACCAATTACGACATGGTCAGACACACAACAAGGGCATTGTTGTTGAATAATCTAAATTTGAGTATAAAATTGGAGTTATCCTTCTTAAATTTATAGTATAAAAGTAGTCAAATTTTGTGTGCCGAGAAAATAATTTCTTGTTGTCCTGCATTTAACAATTAAATGATTAAATGAATTAGTTATATATTTTTAGTTAAATTTAAATTTAAATTTAATTTAAATTAAAATTAATAAAAGCCATTAAAATTCACTTTATTATTATTTGAAATATTTTTAATTTCTTATATGCTCAATAATATCGACCAAAATTTCTTTTATTGCAAATTCAAAGTTATGACAATTATTTAGGCAAATTTTCTACATGTCGTTAGAGTACTAATTGAATAGTTAGATGACCTTTTGAATGCTACTGTTTTATAATCCTTTTTCTTTACATCACCTTAGAATTCAACAATTGCAGAGCGTGCATCCTTTGGCTGTGGCAAACAAGAATCTCTCCCCAAACATTGCTTGGAAGGTTAGTAATTTCCTTAGCTTCGCTATTCAAAATGAAAACATGTTTTACAATTTACTCTTAAAACCTATGTTGCTAGAAACTCTTTAAGCTATACAAATCTACATTCATCTTCAAACTATGAATAATTTTTGGTCAATCAATCTAAATAAATCTTAAATTGTGATTGAATATTATTTGAATGCAATTCTATCAATTTTAAGAAATTACTAGCTAATCTTCCCATTGTTGATGAGTCTTCAACATTTTCAACCCAAAAATAAGTAATCTACGAACCTTCTGTTATGCATGACCAAGCCTTCCATGACCCTTCCACTAGCTGAAAATCTGTCATTTTCAGGTGACCAATCCATCAAAAATAAAATTCATTTTTCTTTAGTAAAATTCTTTTTAGGGGAAATTTGACGGAGTCGGAGTGGCATAAATATCCCTGGTCAGAAACGCATTTTGCTGACCACATTTTTGTCGCAAATGGATCCCGATGAGAAAAAAATCTAAAATATCCTTCAAAATTTTTTTTTGGGATGATATAGATATGAATAAACCTATTGGAAAATAAAAATATTAGTTAGTTGCACCCAATTAGAAAAACCAGTAGAACATTCTGCTTGAAAGTGCGACTAATTTTTTTGTTGAAATATCCACCAGTTTTCGTATCGAGGAACTAACTGTTATTTCCAATTGGCAGACTGTATTGACAGCACTGATGAATAAATTAGCTAGAAGTCCGTTCAAATAATGAAAAAATATATATATATATAAAGGCTCTAGCCCAATAAATTTTTTCATATGAACTTATAATCATGTGATACCACAGAGACAATTACGATGAGTAAAATCATAACAAATATCAAGGAAATATAAATATAAGAATCAATTCATAAGCATTTTTTTTTTAAAAAAAGTAATAGTAATAAATGTAGAACAAAAAGAAAAATCTACTTCTCGTCAGTCTTGTCATCTTGCTCCTCCTCTTTCACTTCTACAATTTGTTCCTTCCCTTACCAGTGTGTCTCATCTCATCTATCGTTGGCTCCATTCTCGCCTCCATCTTAGCAAAGCGAGCGAAAAATAATGCATCCATCTTTTAAGCTAACTTTGTGACACGACTACAACTTGATCATCAATCGATGCGGAGCTCTCATCAGAGGAGTGACGTGCAACACATGTAAGTCCCTATGAGCATAGTCCATAGATCATTCCATTCTTCTTTTTATTGGCTTCTCTCCAAATGTCAAAGTCTAAGTGCTGAAACTGACAAAATGTTCAATTCCCATACCGACCCTTTTACAATTTATACGTCCATTACCAGTCTATGGAAGATATTAGAAGAGGAGAAAGTACTGGAGATGAAGCATAATATTTGAAGAAAATGGACTCTCTACTATTTTAAAGTAATTATGTTTTAAATGTGATTGTGTTGGATTTACTTTGCTTTAGAACTCTTATAACTTTAATTATGTGCATAGTTTAATGTCAGCGTTTTAATGTTGTGGCTTGATTTCAACGCTGAATTATAATTTATTTTTCTTTATGTATGTTAAAGTGTGATTAGAAAAGTGTATTTATAAAAATTGTATTTTCATATATAAAAGTTAGTTTTGTGTTGTTTGTGAAAATACTTGTTTGTGAATTATTTTAAGATGAAAATTACTGTTCAAAAAGACTAATTAGACTTTGGAGTGAATTGATAGAAAGTTGAAAATTGCAAAAATTGAAAAATTAAATTTTTGGCCACTGGTGCTGACAGCGCCGATAGTGCCCTCAACCAGAAAGTACCCAAATCCCTTAAATTTTTGGATTTGCATAGTAAAAACACCATTTTTACCCTTTTGGTCTCCTTCAAGCTCCGGTTTGAGCACCTAGGGCTTACTATTGCTTGGATTTGAGGCGATTTTAAGGCAAAAGAAGTTTGGATTTCATCATCTCTCGGTAAGAGCTACACTTTGAACCCAAAATTTTTTATTTTCACCAAGGATTTATCTTACATTGTCGGGATCCAAAATTTTGAAATTTTTTTAGAAGATTTTGAGAAAATCCTTTGGTGAAGAACTCTTACTTAGTAGATTTAATTTTAAAACGTTCCACATTGCAATTTTCAGAATTTTGGAAATATATTTGGATTTTATCAAATTTCCATAGATTACCATGGCACCGAGAATGAGCAAGGGAAAGAGGAAAGTGAATTTTGATGATTAAAAGTTTGTCAAATACAAGGCTAACATTGGTTTCAATATTCTGCTTGCAACTAAGAAAGTAATTCCGGAACAAGCAATCTGGGTGGAGAAGTCGAAAGATTAATCATTTTTCGGCTGTGGGAGAATTTTTGTTACTTTACTACCGAGGCTATTATTGGTATAGTGATGGAGTTCTATCCCAACTTGAAGGAAACTTCTGAAGACTGTTTTTATTTGCGGGAAAATGGTAGAATTTACTTCAGGAAGAGTTAATGAATTTTATTAGTTAGAGGATGTGTAAAACTATCCTAGCATTATTTTAAATCTGCTAGATTGATACCAACCAATCATTGTAGTGAGGTTACAAAGGATAGGGCCATCTTGAACTTGTATATCCAGCAAATGAGAAGGATTGATGTAGGTTATATTATTTATAGAAACACTCGTTCTATTGCTTTGGGTGAAACTACTGGTGTTTTAGCACACGCTGCTCTGATCTTCACACTATGTGAACAGGCAGGAGTTGATTTTGGAATGAGTGAGGAGAGGACTGAACCTTTAAAACATATTGGGCCTGCAAATATTAAAACTTATGAAACGCATGTTGGATGGAGATCTGGATGTAGGAGTAGGGATATTCCTTCTACTTTTAGTAGCCCTACTCTCAATGGACTAATGGAGCAACTGATGATCCATTAGGAAGAAATCTTGAGGATGGAAAACATAATGAAAAATATGAAGGCCAGAAATGCACATAATGATGATTTGACAAGGCAGAATTTTGAATATGATGTTGCTTATGATGATGCGATGGTTAGATACATGAGGGGTGACCACTCAGTTAAGTTTCCTACTTACCTTGTGTTTACCCCGTATCAACAGCAAAACTTTGATGTAGAAGAAGAATAAGTTGAAGACTGATGATGTTTTAGTTTGATCTTTTTTTTATTTTATAGTTGGTTGTACTTTATTGTTATTATTGTTTGTTTTTAGAGTGTAATACTTTATTTTATTTTAGATGTTATGTTATATTGTGAAGAGTAGGATTGTAAAATTATTTTATATTGGAAATCATTTTAGTATGTTTGTTAATTTTTAGTACTTTATTGAATGCATTTGTAGTAAATTCTTTCTCAGCAAAATTTAATATGTATTATGTGTTATTTAATGTTTTAAGTCTTGTAACTTTTCATACTAGCACCTACAATATTTCAGAGTTAAATTTAAGTATCAGAACCTTCAATAGGTAAGTCTTTTCTTTATGTATTAAATGTTTTCTTTCACCCTTTATTTATTTTGAAGCTTTTCATGCAAAATCTTTTAAAAAATTAATTGGGGGGGGGGGTGAAGAAAGATTCTTTTTTTAAAAGAAAGAAACTTAATTTTATTTGTCCTCAATTAGCTATATTTTCAAAAATTTTAAATTTAACATGACCTTTGGTATTAGAGGATAACTTTAGATAACTATATTTGTGTTTCTAAATATATAGTAAACTTAACTAAAAATTTTCAATAATAAAGGTTAATTTTAAAGATTAAGATATTTGGTATAAGAGAATAAGACTATGTTTTTCTATTATAAGTAAAGGAATTTGTCTTTTTTAAAGTGTTGAAAAATTTTAGAGATTCATGTAAGAAGAAAAGAATAAAACTTTATGAAAAATCTTTAAAGTTAATATAAATTTATAAAGTGAAGGAATGTGAAATGTTTTTCACTTTAAGAAGGGGATAGTGAAGTTCAAAATCAGTAAAGGCTATCCAAATATAGTAATCCTCACATAAAAAAGAAAAAAAAAGAAAAATGATTGAAAATGATCCTAAAAAAAGAGAGAGAAAAGAAAAGAAAAAGATGTGAGGAGAAGCTCTAGAATATACCTAATTAAAAATTGGCTTCACTTGAATCAACTTAAAGAAGAAAGCTTGGCTAAATTCTCTAAACTTATATTTAAGTATTAGCATATTTACTTGTAAAGTTTCATGAAGTTCTTTTTCATATGGATATTCTAAGTGGCTTTCATATGATAATTTGCATTTTTTCTTTAAAAGAATAGAGAATAAAAAAATTTAGACTTGATTGCTAGATATTCTTATACCTTTAGTATTAACTAGAATTATTTTACATTTTTCTTAAGTTATGTTATTGTATTCAGTGGACTAAAATATAGAAATTTTGAAGTTAAAACTCTTTGTCATGAGTCGTATTTTTATGTAGTAAAGGAGTTGCTTGAGGACAAGTAACATTTAAGTTTGGGGCATTTTGATACACCAAAAATATATGCATATTGAGACCTATTTTTTATACTCATTTTTGGTGATATTGCGCTTTAAAGGAGGGTATTTTTCATGTTTTATTCCAAGTTGTTGGTTTTTAAGACTTGAGCAAAAAGAAAGCAAAAAGGGTGGAATTTGGAGTCAAAATGGTGTTTTTTGAAGAAATAGTTAGCATCGACGACACCAGGATGGACGCCGACGACGCGGAATTACTGAATAAAGGCCGAACTATACTCAGCACCGACGACACAAAAATCAGCGTCGACGACGCCATTTAATAGAGAGCACGAAATTAACTCACAAACCACTGGCGCCAACGCTGCTAGAATGGGCGCCGACAAAGCCAATGTCAGTGCAAGACCTGATTATAAAAGATTTGATGAATTCAGATGTTTTTTGAAGAGTTTTTGGATGCACCTATTGGAAAACTGACATTATGCTCTATTTAAAGCGGAAATTAATCAGAAATTACCCCCCTTCGACCGCTGTCCACTCTCTTCTACACTATTCCACATTCCGAATAACCACTTAGAGTCCATTAGTCATTTATTTCTTTAGAGTTTTGAGTTTTGGTGGTGAGTGTAAGTGTGAATTCTTCTCTAAGAGAGCTAGAGAGGGAGAGAAGTGAGAGATTTCTTCTTTCTACATCTTCTAAGAGAGGCTACAAGAGATTTGCTTTGAGAAAGAGTTTCAGATAAGTGTTGTTTATTATTGTTGTATGAACGTTGTTTTATATATGAAATTTGTGTTTTGTTATATCTTTCTCATGAAGTCTGGGTAGTTTCCTTTATCTTTCTCCCTACTCTGAGATATGATGAAATGAAGAGATAATTTGGATGTGCTAATTTTAAAATATAAAAAAAACTGTGATGGTTTTTCAACTTCATTGTTAATTTACTTTTCGATCTGACCAACTGAATTATTAAGATATGTTGTAAATCACATGATCCGAGAAATGAAGTACGAGTTCTACATCAAGAGTGAGAATCACATTAAATTCCATGAAGGAGTATTTCATTCATGGAATTAAGTGCAAATAAATAGGGAAATACACTTTGTTGGGTGTAGAATTGGAGATTTTAGGGTGACAGACTAAAATCCACAATTCAGTCTTAGTGTTTAAGAATTAAAGCAAGCGTTAGCCTTTAGGGGAAGTGAAGTGGGAGCTCTGGAGTGAGAGTCAGTATCATTTTAGTCTAACCACAGATTTAGGGACTAAACATGAGATTGGTCAATGATTTTCTATAATGTTGAATCAGGGTAGAGAATTAAAATTACTTCCATTTGGCACAATACATAATTAAACCATTTATCTCATCTCATTTTACCCAAAACTCATTGAATTGGGAAATATGCTTTTTCATATTAGAAAACTTCATCACATAAAACATAGTTTAATAGTTACTTTTTAAACTTTGCATTTTAGTTATGCTAGTAGTTAATAATTTAGTTCTAATGGTATCTCAAACAATTCAAAATTAGTGACAGTAATTTCATTTTTTTATGTGAATGTCCTTGTTAATTTATCATTTAAAATTTAAACCTTCCTCACGGGATTGATATTTGAGGCTTAAATAGAAAGTCTTATATTACTTGATAACAATACATAAACTTGCATAGAATCCCAACATAGATTGCATAAATTTCTTATTCATAAAATAACATATTAAGTTTTTGGCATTGTTGTAAAGTGGAATCAACTTTATAAGTTTTACACAACTATATTTTCGGGATCAAGGTTCACTAAGGGTGATCACATCTTGGTTAGAGGTAGGCAAGTAGAATTTACTGATGATCAGATCAATGCTTTTTATGAACTAAGGAATGCATTTCATGATGAGTACACTGCATTCGTGATGATTGATTCATCACTGGATGAAGTGATTCCCTTTTTGACTGATGGAAAAGGAGAATGGAAGATTAATTATAATAAAATAGTTAACTTCTCTGCTTCCCTATTAACTAGTTAGTCAAAGGTATGACATCACTTTATTTCTGCTAAGTTATTACCAACAAATCATCTTGCTGATGTGACAAAAGATAGAGCGATGTTGAACTATTGCATTCATAACATGAAAGCAGTAAATGTTGGTGCACTCATAGTTCATCATCCTTGAAGTATAGGTTGTAGTTCTACAACTAGTGGTTTGAGATATCCTGCCTTGATTTTCACTTTATGTGAGCAATTAAGAGTAGAGTCTCATAGAAATGAAGAAAGATTACAGTCCTTATGCTCCTATTCATGATGAAGTTGAGGAAGAAGAAGATGATGATGATGATGAGGAAGGTGACGAAGAGTGATATTTTTATGAGTCTAGTTTAGTTTATTTTGATGTTTGTTTGTTATTTGTGATAATAGTGTGATGTACTTTTATTTGGGAACTGTTGAAGTAAAGACTTTTATATTGTGTTGTGGACTGAAATTGTAATAGTAACACTAGATTTTATTTTTCCTACATTTTTAGTATTTTTCAGTTTTTGTATTTCTATTTTTAATTCTCTGCAAATTCTTTAGAATATATTATGTCGCATTTAATGCTTTAAAGTCTGTACATTAGCTTTTAAAGCTAGTACCTGCAGTATACCAAAACCCAATTTCATAAACATAAAACCTCCAGAGGTTAGTTTTTATTTTCATGCATTTACTGTTTTCTTTCACCTACTAAGTTTTGTAATAAAATATTTTGTAAAAAAAATTTACTTAAAAACTTAAGTTTAGGAAGTAATTTAGTTTAAAAATTTACTTAAGAAAAATTTCTTAAGTAAATTTACTTATCCTCAATTAAGTAAATTTATTAAGTAAAGAAAGGTAATAAGTTTTAACTTTAAGAAGAGGATAGTGAAATTCATAACTATTAAAAGTTAACCAGATAAAGTAATCCTCACTTGAAAAAGAAAAAAAGAAGAAAGAAAATGAAAAGAAGGATTGAAAAGATTCTAAAAGAAAAAAAAAGAGAGAGAAAAAGAAAAAAAAGAAAAGAAAAATAAAGTGAGAATAAGCTCGAGGAG
>NEWO01000669.1:99749-123317 GCA_003013225.1 Phalaenopsis aphrodite | reverse complement strand
TCTTCCTTCTTCCTTCGTTTGTGATTCGGGACTAAAGGAAGCTCGCAGGGTCGCTCCCTGTACCTTCGACACTTCTTCTTCGACACTACTTCTGCTTCTTCTCTTCCAGGTTAGTAGGTGCTCTTAACCTTACTATATTCTATTTTTACTTCTGTATTTTTATGGTTAAGTTATGGTTTGCTGATCTATAAGATGTCCTTGAAGTGGAGCAATATCCACTCTCTTAGGAGATGATCGATGGATTCTTAAGATGCATCTATATCTTCTTTTTTTATTTATTTTTTCTTTTTTTTTTATTATTTTTGTTTTGGTGGAAGAGTAATTTGGTAAACTCGTTTCAGCCGCTCCTGAACTCTCCTCTGCTCCTTTCTGTTTTTAAATTTCTTATTTATTTATTATTATATTTTTTTTGCTTAATTTTTTCAGCCTCGACTTCTGTAGGATTGAAAGGCAAAATGTTGCACATCTAAAATATAAATGGGCTCTAATACATGCTATCTATTTTGGTTTTGTAGGAGATTATAATTTGTTTTTAGAACTTAGACCTGATTTATGATTTTAGGCTTTTAACTTCATATTGAATGAAAACTTAATGCCGATGTTAGAAAAAGCTTAATCGAAATGAAGGGCAGAAGCATTAATGAATGGCTATTGCAGTGGAGATATGCGAGCTAGGAAATTTCATATAAAAATTAAAGTTTAGGTGTTAGACATGTAAATATATAGAAATTAGGTGGTATGTATGCGAGCTATTCACTGGCTATTGCAGTGGAGACTGCCCCTTTTTTTTATTTATCTTATCACTATAGTGATGGTTCTGGTGGCTGTGACGAGAGAAAATTTTGGTTTTCTCAATTCTTTTGTTGGGAAGAAATTTTAAAACGAAGGGACAACATAACTTGGAAGTTACTAATGCTTCATCATGAGTCTTTGTGGGAACAACTTTTACTTTTACCACATAACATTTTATATGCAACTAATCTACAATTTTATATAAGGACATGTGTCTTTGCAGACTTTGGTTGATCTCCATAAATTAGTTTTATGATGTGCCCACTTCTTACGGCTCCTATTAAATTAATATTTGTCTTTCTTTGTTAAGTTAGTGTTGATGGCCCGGTTATTTATAATATGTACAAGGTATTTTTACTGTGGTGCATTGATTGCGTTGAACTACATATAAAAAAACTTCTAATGATGAAGCATATAGAAATGAAGGTTCAGCTTATTATTACTAATAAGCATAGAGATTAAGCATATAAAAATAAGATTCAAATGCATGTAAATTTTCTTTTGCATTAGCCAGATCTGATGATCCCTGAACTTTATTGATAGTCATTATAAGGCCATTTATAGGCTCTTTCCCTGTCCCTCTTGGCGATCAGCTTGGATGGTCCTTCTCTTTAAGGGCAATTGGTGCATTAATAGTGGGTGAAATGGTGGTATGTTACTGCAGCAGTTGGGGTGTGCCATTGAAATGGATTCATTCTCTGCTTCCCTCATTCGACCACAATAGTAACGCAATATTGTTCGACTATCAGGAGAAGAAAACATGCCAAATCCATCTTACATTTATGTTCTTGCATATTGTTCCATTTCTAACAACACTCTTGCGGTCTTTCTGTTTCTTTGGAAATCATATGAGATTGAAGGTTCTACTGAGGTTAGTCTATACCAAAAATTGTCTTTTTACTATAGTGGCATGTATATAAATCTTACTTTTTATAATCCTACATAAAAATTGAATTGGCTATTATTTACTTATCTATTTTCAATTTCAACTGTTTCAGATTTTAAAATGAATATTATTATTCTTTTAATTATAATTTTAAATTGTTATTTCCTTTTTTTTAAGTTTCCTGATACTCTCTATTAGGTGAGGTGCGAGTTCTTTTTGTTCTGTTATGAATGAATTTTATTGCTTTTGAAATATCTAATGTTTAGTTATTGTCGTTTTGTTTTGAACAACACAACTGTTGTGTGCTACATTGGTCATTTATCCAAAAAAAGCTGCAAAAAAGATGATTTTCAAACGCACAAAACAAACAACTAAACAATTTATCCATAACAGGGGCAAAATAGACATTTATCCAGAATCAACTATTTTCCAAACGCTCAAACCAAACAGTCAGTTAGCTTATCTGGATCAGCTGCTGATCAACAGATTGTCAGAATAAGTTATTTATCTGGATAAGCTGCAGCTGCCCCAAACAAACACTTACTTTTTTCGTGAAATAGAAATGATCGGTCCCATCATCCATATTTACTTCTATGGGACAACAAGGAAGCAAGTTATTCATGAATTGGAAAAAGGAAATATCCTTGGGCTTTCTTTTTTGCTTGATGGCCTTTTTGGTGAGATTTAGAAGGAGAGATTCTTGATTGAAGTAGGTAGTAGGCGACAGGAATACCGGAAGGAATCCCGAAAGCTTTGCAAGGTTCGGTGGTCTCTTCCATCACTTGGTGTCTTCTCCTTCTCCTCAAAATTTGTGTAAGGCTTGCAATAGAAAGAAATAATTAAGGAGGCAGCAGACATCGGCTTCCTCTCTGGTGACTCAAGGGTGGAGAAAGAAAGTGAGAAGGACATAGAGAGAGAGAGTTCTATCTTGTATGTTGATGTGATCAGCGGTGTAATTCTTAAAGTAATTAAATCCTCCTTAGCTCCATGGACGTAGGTAATTTTTCGAGCTACGTAAATCTGTGTATCATACTTTTCTTCTATTTTGTAAATTTCTCGTTCCAATTTTTTGCATTATTTCCCTCATTTTTTCACAATAATTGGTATCAGAGCCAAGGTTTGGATCTGAAGGAAAGCAATGGTCGGAGGCAAAGTGAAGGTATCAGGGATCAAGAAATTTGATGGTATTGATTTTGGTTACTGGAGGATGCAGATGGAAGAATATCTTATGGGAAGAAGTTCATCTTCCTTTACTGAGAAAGAAAACAGAAAAGATGGATGAGACTGAATGAAATTTGTTGGATCGACAAGTTCTGAGGGTTATTCGATTAAATCTATTGAGATCTGTTACACACAAAGTTATCAAGGAAAGGATGACTGCAAATTTCATTATTGTTTTGTCAGGTATGTATGAAAAGACTTCAGCGAATAAAAATGTGTATTTGATGAAAAAATTACTCAATTTGAAGTTGACGGATGTTAGAGCTATTGTACAATCATCTGAATGATTTTAATACTATCAAAAATCAATTATTGTCTGTGGAAATTGAATTTGATGATGAGATACGTGCATTGATATTGTTGGTTTTGTTGCCAGATAGCTTAGAAGCTATGAGGATGGTTGTTAGCAATTATATAAGTAAATCTAAGCTAAAATATGATGATATTCGTGTTCTAATTTTGGCTGAGTAAGTTCGCAGAAAAGATTCTGGCGAGACCTCAAGAGTTGTAGGAGTAGGATGCACTATTCCTGACAGCTCACAGTTTTGTTGATGGCTAGATATTGGATTCAAGGGCTTCCTTCTATTCATCTTTCTCACCAGGAATTAATGTAGAATTATGTTGTAGGTGAATTTTGGAAAGTATTTTTGGTTGATGGAGAACCTTTGAACGTGTTAGAGATGGTATGCGTTGAGATTGCACTCCCTAATAAGAGGAAATAGACTTTGGAAAAGGTTAGACACATTTCTTAGTTGAAGAAAAACCTCATTTCGTTGGGCAGCTTGATGAGGGTGGTCATTCAGTACTGTTCTCATATAGCTCCTGAAAGGTTATAAAAGGGGCACTTGTATTGGTTTAAGGTAAGAAAATTAGCACACTATATAAGACTACTGGTTTAATTAATAGTTTTAATATTACCGCTGTAGGGAGCATAACATATTTATGACATTGTAGGCTTGACCACATGACTTAGAGGGGTTCGAAAGAACTTCAAACCAGAAACAAGTTACAAGAATTGAAGTTAGTTGATCTCAACATGTGTAAGAGTTGCATCATGAGGAAGTAGAAGAAAGTTGGTTTCCTGAATAGTGGCAGAGCGTTAAAAGCAGGAAAACTGGAACTTGTACATACAGATGGGTGGGGGTTTTCTTTAGTGTCATCTCTTGAAGACTCTCATCACAATGTCATATTCATTGATGACTACAACAGAAAGGTAAGGGTGTACTTCTCGAAGCATAAATCAGAAGTAATTAATGTGTTCAAGATTTGGAAGGCCATGGTTGAGACAAAGACAGACTTAAAACTAAAATATTTAGGGTCTGATAATGGTTGTGAGTATATTGTCGATGGGTTTAAGGATTATTGTGCAACTCAAGGAATCATAATGGAGAAGATAATTCCTGGGACACTACATCAAAATAGTGTTGAGGAGCGCATGAACAAGACCATTAATGAGTTGGCTAATAGCATGAGATTGCATGTCGTACTACCACAAACTTTCTCATCAGAAGCAGTCAGTACTTTAGTTCACTTGATCAATAGGGGCAATTTTTTCCATTATATTGTAAATTTCTTGAGAGGGTCTAGAGAGGGAAAGAGGTCAAATTTTCTCACCTTAAAACTTTTGACAACTCTCTTATGTTCTTATTAATCCCGAGGCTCCTACTAAGCTCAAGACTAAGTTAAAGTAATGTTATTTCATTGTTTATGGAGACAAGGAATTTAATTATTGTTTCTGGGATAATCAAGATCGGAAGATCATAAGAAGCAAGAATTTGATTTTTAATGAGAAGATCATGTACAAGAACAAGACAAGTGCAGTTTTTGAAGTGGCTTCTCAGGTATCCGAGTTGGTAAAGTTTGATGATTTAACAGAGGCCACAGTGCAGGGTAATGATGGAAGTGATGAGGAGAGTGGGTCCGGGGCACCCAAACCCTTTTGTTTTGCAGTCAGTTATATAGTTGTCCACCACTACAGGTACAGTTTGCCGGTCTGTCAGGAATAGACATTCTCCTCAAAATTACTATCCAAACTTTAACTACATCCTGCTTATAGATGGTGGAGAACCATAGAGTAATGAAGAAACCTTGCAAGATGAAAATTTGACCAACTGGGAGCTAATCATGAAGGAGGAGATGGATTTTCTGCTAGGAAATCAGAAATGGGAGTTTACAGAACTTCTACTATGGAAGAAGGCATTACACAACAAGTGAATGTACCGGGTGAAGACTTAGCATTATGTCAGTAAGACGTAAAAGGCGATACTTTTTGTAAAAGACTTTTAGCAGAGGCAGGACATTGCACATGTAGTGGGAATTATAAGCAAATACATGCGTAACCCAGGAAAGAGCTTGGGGGTACAAGGCTATGTGTAGGCCGCCAAATTAGAATTTGTTAGTTGGCTTTATTATATAGATTAATATATATAATTTTAAAGATAATATTTAAAATTTTGAGAATATGAGACTGGACCGATCTCGTATAAACAGTAGTTTAAATAAACGAGCATAACACCACAAGCAATGCATCTATCCGAAAAGGTGGACACACTACTCACCGTTGAAGGCTCGATTAAATAAACTAAAGAATGTATGACATCTGTTTAAGTCTACAAAACCATTTTTTTATGTTGGCGACAAGTTCTCTTATTTAATGGTTTTTAAATATTCCAATAAGTGTAAGCCCCTATAGTTAATTACATCTCAGATAATCGAAGTCACCTGAAAAAACTCTCTATTTAGATTAAGGAATAATGTCTTAATGAATTTCAAGGGGTAGGACTTTTCAAAAGATTGGACCAAAGGAGTGTCAAAGAGGAATGCCTCAAATTTGGAACATTCTTACGGAATCCAATAGAAGAGGAACTAGGGGTTGTCATAGATCCTGAAGAGAATCTCAGTGACTTCCCAGACTATCATATGGTTTGACATCATCTTTAAGAAGATATTTTTATTTAAATGTTACATCTTGCCGATTTCATTAATTAAGACTTACATTTATATGATACGATTGCACAAATAGCCTGAAAATATGAGGATTTAGGTCGTGACGAATGACAACCTCATAATCCTAAAACGAGTTAAGGCTTAATTTGTATAAAAAAGTTATACAAAGGCCTAAAGATTATTGTTCTACTGTCAGTTATAGAGTTGTCCACCCCTACATGTACAATTCACGGGTTAGTCAGAAATAGATGTCCTCCTCAGCATTACTATCCAACCTTTAACTACATCCTGCTTATAGATGGTGGAGAACCACAAAGTAATGATGAAACCTTATAAGATGAAAATTTGACCAAGTGGAAGCTGACCATGAAGGAGGAGATGGATTATCTGCTGAGAAATAAAAAATGGGAGCAAACGGAGCTTCCACTTTGGAAGAAGGCATTACACAACAAGTGGGAGTACCGAGTAAAGACTAAGCATGATGACAACAAGAGTTATAAGGTGAGACTAGTTGTAAAAGTCTTTTAGTAGAGGCATGATATTGCCTATGCAGTGGGAGTTGTAAGAAGATACATGAGTAGCCCAGGAAAGAGCTTGGAGGTACAAGACTATGTGCAGGTCACCAAGTTATAAATTGTCGGTTGCTTTTAAAATATAGATTAATATATACAATAATGAAGATAATATTTTAAAAATTTAAAATATGAGACTCGACCGATCTCATTAAAACAACAGTTTAAATAAATGAGCATAACACTGCAAACAATGTATTTATCCTGAAGGGTAGACACACTACTTACTGGTGAAGGCTTGATTAGATAAACTAAAGAGTGTATGACATTTATTTAAGTCTACAAAACTATCTTTTTATGTTGACCGACAAGTTCTCCTATTTAATATGAAAAACTAAAAAGGGTTTATATTAAGATGGGTTCTTAAAGTTTTCAATAAGTGCAAGTCTCTATAGTTAATTATAACTTAGATAACTGAAGTCACATAAAAAAACTCTCAATTTAGATTAGGGAATATTGTCTTCAAGAATTTCAATTAGTTGGACTTTTCAAAAGATCGGACCAAAGGAGTGTCAAAGAGGAATGACTCAAATTTGGAACATTGTTATGAAATCTAAAGGAAGAGAAACCAGGGGTTATCACAGATCCTTAGGAGAACCTTAGTGACTTCTCAAACTATCTTATGGTTTGACATCAGCTTCTAGAAGATATTTTTATTTAAATGTTACATCTTGCTAATTTCATTAGTTAGAGATTACATTTATGTGAGACGATCACACAAATATCCTGAAAGATATGAAGATTTAGGTTATAAAGAACGACAACCTCGGAATCCAAAAATACGTTAAGGCTTAATTTTTGTAGCAGATCTATACAAAGGCCTAAAGATGAGTTAGGGATTTAATCACACTAGGCAGACATCCTTGAAATCCCGCGGCTTGTTGTTTAACTCTAATGAAAGATGTGTTGTTGTAGATCCTCATGCTATTGTAGAAGGCTGACCACTGAGTTAGCTCTAAGCTCCTTCATGAAGTAGCAGTCTTAAAGCCTAAGGTTTAAATGTTTAAATGACAAGTTTAAAGTCAATCATGATGGGGGTTAAAGTTGATTAGAGCGACACCGGTTAGGATCTCATAGTTCCCTCATTCTGGTATTACTAATTTCTTTTGAATTTATTTAGCTTAAACAAGTTGTGAAACCTATTTAAACCTGGAAGATCTCGTTAGCAACCGTGGGTTACCTTCTTCGAGGGACTCCCGTAAATTCAAAAGGACGTTTTAAGTTTAGTGATATCTAAAAGGATTTATTGTTACCTTTGAAACAATTTATTTTAGATTTTTGAATATGTTGATTAATTTTTTAAATTGGTTTTGATTTTTGCAAGTAAATTAAAGTGCACATTCAGCCAGTTATAATATTTTGTAGCAAAAGTAAATTGTAGATCGTAAAATAACAGAAATTAAATAACACTGTAAAAGCGTACATGTCATCTTCTCGGCATTCCCGCTGAAAGATTAGCTTTTGTAATATGTCTATAATTTTGCAAAGAAATCGCAAGAGTAGATGAATGTGTAATTTCTGAACCCTCATACCATGACTCAATGAATCCCGAATAATCTTGATGGATGATTTTCTAGAACAAAAATATAATAAGTTCAATTTTTTCTTCAAAACATCCAAGAGATTCCAAAGTGTTCGGGGAATAACCCATAACAACTTTTAAAATCCCTTTAAATGTTTCAAGTTCATTTTGTACCTATTATATTGTTCCATTAATCATCTCAAAATTGAATTATCTCATTGCTTAGTGAACCTTGATATTTCAACTATTCCAAAAAATGAAGGAAGTTAGATAGTAGTTTAACATTTTATTTGACAATTATATGAATGGGTCCCCAAAGGAAAAGTCTAAAGTCATTAAGGATTTTAATAATCAGTTAAAGTAAGGCATAAAATGTTTGAGAATATTTATCAATTAATTAAGTTCATCTTTTCTAATCCTAATTAAGACAATTCTTTCATATCAAATCTAGTGCACTATTAGGCCCTCTTAATTTCAATTTTCAAAGTAAATTTAAAATAATTAAATATTGAAATGGTATTTCAATTCTCATTAATGTCAGACTTAACATCCAATTAGTGAGCTTTAAATGAGTGAATTACTATCTTCATAACTTACGCCCATTACTTTAGGATCATCCTATTGAATTGACTTCCAAGTTATGACAATTATCAAGATTACAATTTTACCCTTATCTTGAAAAGGATGGCAAATTAGTTTCTACCTCTTAAACCATTATCTTTCAAACACCCAAGAGATTTTATTACAATAAATATTACCCATTTACCCTTTTATTAATCCTACGATTTAATTAAAGCATTAAAATTTCAAAGTTACCATTTTGCCACTCGGGCTCCCTATCCAAAAACTTATCAAATAAAACCCAAGTGACCATGAAATTTCCATGGAGACTAAATCATGAGTTAATTAAAATATCAGAGGAGAAAAATGTGGTCATTTAGACTTTTATTAAATTTATATAATTATTTTAATTCAAAATTAAGATTTTAAAATATTAATTTATTTAATTAATCAAAATAAGATTTTTTGGCTATGGGAAAATTATTAAAGCCTCACCTAGGTCAAAGAACACTTAAGAAAAATTCCATGTTTTTTTAAATTATATTTAAATTATTATAATTATTTAATGATTTTAATGATTATTTTAATTTAATAGAAAATATGTTTTAATTACAAAAAAATATTTTTTTATATTTTTATTAAATCTCTCTAAGTCCAGAGAATTGAGAGAAATAAATTTTATATTTTTATGATTTTTAACATATTTATTATAATTATTTTAATGAATAATTAACGAAAATTCATTTCTAGCTTTTAAAAAATTTATTTTTAACGTAGAAAAACTAAGAAAAATAATCTAATGCGTCATAAGTGATCAAAAAGAAATTAGACACATTTGAGACCATTTTCATATTTTTGCAAATTTTAAATTAAAATTTAGCTTAAAAAAAGAATTTTCTCAGAAATAATCTTTATCTTTCCTAAAAGCCGGTAATCACAAGCAACTCAAAAAACCAGTTTTCATAATTTTTCTAAGTGTATTTAATTTAATATAATAATTTTTGTACAAAATATAACTTTTCTTAGAAAAACAACTATATTGCTTAAACTTAATCAAATAAATTTTAAATTTTTACATTGAGTCAATATTATTTTTCTACACAATGTTGAACTGATTTTATTAATTTTTGAATAATATTTAATTTAAATTAATTAATACAAACGATAAGAAATTAATTAACTATAGAAGAGTACAAAATTATCCAAACCATTTTGATATTTATCCTAAGCTCCTCTGACCACTGGAAACCTACTAAATTTTAGTACCTGTAGTTAACCAAAGGAAAATATGTTTAGATTTTCATACCTATTTTACACTGTTTTTGAAGATATTGCACTTTAAAGAAAGATATTTTTTATATTTTATTGCAGGAATGATGAATTAGGGTCATGGGAGTAAAAAGATGTAAAAAGGAGTGAATTTGGAGCGAAAAGAACAAAAATGTGAAGATTTGAACTAGGTTGCCGATGGCAAGCCCAACGGCGCCGACGGCGAGAAATTTCTGAGACTCCAGATTTAATGATTTTGAAAGCCCGTCGACGACGCCCTCGAGGCCGCCGACGGCGAGATCGGCAGTTATGTCCAACAATGCATTGAATGAAGATGAATTTTAGAGGAATGCTTAGGCAACTCTTAGTAAAACTCATCCACATCTTTAAAGAGAAGACTTTGGCCAAAAATAGAGTGTCCTGGAGGTTAGAGAGGTTCCATTAGTGTATAGAGAGTTTACTAGAGTGTCTAATTGTGAGGAATTCTTCGAGAGATTGTAAGAGTGGAGGTAAAGTGAGAGATTTCTTCCTCCTTGCTGCTTCGAAGAGGAATTATGTGTGTTGTAAAGAAAGGAAGAGATTTAGAGGAACTTCGAGGAGTTTTCTTTGGAAGAAATTAGAGATAAGTGTTATTTACTTGTTGTAGTTGTATGACTTTGCTTTTATATATGAATTTCTAGTTTTGTTGTGTCTTCCCCACGAGTTCTGAGTAGTTTTCTCTGTCTTGAGATTTGTAAATTGGTGATTTGAATTAGTTCAGCCATGAAAATGTTAAAGAAGTTGTGATGATCTTTTCACTTCAATCTTAATTTACTTTTAATCTGATCAATTGATTTGTTAAATTATGTTGAGTTTTACAACAAAAGCGAAGTTTACATCCAAGATTCAAGGAGGTCAAAGCCCTTGGATGTTGGGTGCGAAAAAATAGGGAAATAAAATTATCGTGCGTTCGGAGATTTTAGAGTGACAGACTAAAATCCTCAATTCTGTCCTATCGTTTGGTTGCTGAAGTGTAGATGTTAGCCCTCAGGCGAGGGGAACAAGGGAGCTCCAAAGTGAGAGTCGGTATTCTCCAAGCCTAGCCGTAGATTAAGTAAACAAGCGTATGATTAGTCAATTTTCTTTATGTCTGGACCAAAGGATAAAAAATAGATATGCTTTATTTGTTACAACACAATTTGAACTGATTCACTTTATTCATTCACTATAATGTCTTAACAAGGAGAAGGATGCATTCTTATATATTGAATATCACATTAAAAACTTTATTAATATAATTAGTTATTTAAGAGTTATTAGAATTACATATTTATTTGAATTGTTAATTACTGACATATAAGCAATTTGAATTATATTGTTGTGATTAAGTATTGCTTTTCTAAAATCCTAGTTCATAGTTCTAATATTACTTCCCGTAGGATCGATATTTAGGACTCCATTAGAGCCCTATATTACTTGAGTGGTACATATACTTGTGTTGATAAGTGTAACTTTACCATTATTGAATATTTTATATATACATCTTTATCAAATCTATAACCGTTGTTAAGTTTTTGGTGCCGTTGCTGAGGAATTAAGTCTTCTAGTAGCAGTATTAATTACTTATATTTTTAAGCATATATAAAGTCGCTGTCAGCAGTCAAGGAGTTTTATGCTAACTTACATGGAATTACCCAAGGAGTCATCTTCGTTCGAGGTAAGGTTGTACCATTTACTCCGGCTCGAATTAATGATTTGTACATGATTGAAAATGTTTCAATCTGTCATTATACAAATTTTATCCCAACGACAGTATGATGCAATAAGTATATAACTTTTTGATGGATGAAAATGATGATTGGGAAATCAAAGATGAGGGATACGTCAGTTTCTCTGCTTCGCTGCTTAATCAAATTTAAAAACAATAATATTTCTACATATCTGCAAAACTACTCCTTATCGTAAAGATTAGTAGATTTACAAAAGAAAGTGTCATTTTAAGCTATTGCCTTTAAATGGAAAAACCAATTGATGTGGAGTCGATTATTTTCAAGTCCGTTATGGGTATTATTATGAATGGGCCAATATATGGACTTGGGCATCCTTCTACAATTTTCCTACTTTATAGTCAATCTCAAGTTCCATATGTGAGTTTGAAAAAAGTTTTATTACCTTGAGAGCAAATGATTCCTATTGGTGGAAATTATATAGGAAATAGAAATGAAGCATTAGATTGTATTTTGGATCATTCATCACATGGATTTATCTTACATTACCGAGATCCAAACATTTGAGATTTTTTTGGGAGATTTTGAGAAAATCCTTTGGTGAAGAACTCTTACATAGTAGATTTAAGTTTAAAAAGTCCCACATTATGATTTTTGAAATTTTGGGAATTTATTTTGATTTTGTCAAATTTTCTTAGATTTACCATGACACTTAGAATGACCAAATGAAAGAGAAAGGTAGATTTTGATGATCAAAGGTTTGTCAACTACAAGGCCAACATTTGCTTCAATCGAGGATTTAAAAATCTAGGAGGAGAAGTCGAGAGATTAATCAATGCTCGATAGTGGGAAAATTTTTGCTCTTTTACTCTAGAGGCGATTATTGGTATAGTGATGGAGTTTTATGCTAATTTTAAGGAGACTTCTGAAGACAATGTGTTTGTTTGAGGGAAAATGGTGGAGTTTAATTCAAGGAAGATTAATGAATTTTATCAGTTGGAAGATGTGTATAGTTGCCAGTACAAATCGTTTTCTACAACTAATGAGGCCTTGGATGAGGTTATTTCTTTTCTTATTGATGGAAGAGGAAACTGGAAGGTGAAGAATAGTGTTAAAGTAAACCTTCCTCTTTCTATGTTAAATGTAGTATCTAAGGTCTGACACTACTTTATTTCTAGAAGAATGATACCAACAAACCATCATAGCGAGGTAACAAAGGATAGAGCCATCTTGAACTTCTGTATCCAGCAGATGATGAGGATAAATGTATGTTCTATTATTTATAAGAACACTCGATCTATTGCTTTGAGAGAGACCACTGGTGGTTTAGCTCACCCTGCACTGATCTTCACATTATGTGAACAGGCGAGAGTTGATTATAGAACAGATGAGGAGAGGATTGAACCTCTAAAACCTATTGGGCCTATCAATATAAAGACATATGAATCTCATGTGGGATGGAGATCTGGAAGTAGGACCTAGGATATTCCTTCTACTTCAAGTACTTCTAGCACCTCTACTATTCAAGAACTTATGGAGCAGATGATGATCAACTAGGGAGATATTTTGAGAATGGATCATAGAATGGAAAAAATGGAGGGGAGAAATGTTCACAGCGATGATTTGATTCGACACAAATTTGAATATGATGTTGCTTATGTTGATGCAATGGTCAGATATATGAAGGGTGATCACTCAGTTTAGTTTCCTACTCACCTTGTTTTTACTCCATATCAGCAGCAGAAGTTGAACGTGGAAGAAGAAGAAGAAGACGATGATTGGTGATATGTGTGTTAGATNAGTTTTATGTTAATTTCAAGGAGACTTCTGAAGACAATGTGTTTGTTTGAGGGAAAATGGTGGAGTTTAATTCAAGGAAGATTAATTAATTTTATCAGTTAGAAGATGTGTATAGTTGCCAGTACAAATCATTTTCTACAACTAATGAGGCCTTGGATGAGGTTATTTCTTTTCTTATTGATGGAAGAGGAACCTGGAAGGTGAAGAATAGTGTTAAGGTAAACCTTCCTCTTTCTATGTTAAATGTAGTATCTAAGGCCTGACACTACTTTATTTCTAGAAGAATGATACCAACAAACCATCATAGCGATGTAACAAAGGATAGAGCCATCTTGAACTTCTGTATCCAGCAGATGATGAGGATAAATTTATGTTCTATTATTTATAATAACACTCGATCTATTGCTTTGAGAGAGACCACTGGTGGTTTAACTCACCCTGCACTGATTTTCACATTATGTGAATAGGCGAGAGTTGATTATAAAACAGATGAGGAGAGGATTGAACCTCTAAGACCTATTGGGCCTACCAATATAAAGACATATGAATCTCATGTGGGATGGAGATCTGGAAGTAGGACCTATGATATTCCTTCTACTTCAAGTACTTCTAGAACCTCTACTATTCAAGAACTTATGGAGCAGATGATGATCAACTAGGGAGATATTTTGAGAATGGATAATAGAATATAAAAAAATGGAGGGGAGAAATGTTCACAGTGATGATTTGATCGACAAAAATTTGAATAAGATGCTGCTTATGTTGATGCAATGGTCAGATATATGAAGGGTGATAACTCAGTTTAGTTTCCTACTCACCTTGTTTTTACTCCATATTAGCAGTAGAAGTTGGACATGGAAGAAGAAGAAGAAGAAGAAGATGATTGGTGATATGTGTTTTAGATTTTTTTTTGTTTATTTTTATGTTTAATTGTACTTATTGTTAAGACTGTTTGTTTGTGGACTGTAGTAATTTATTTTGTTGTATGCTGCATTGTGAACTTTAGATTTGTGAAACTGCTGGAAGTTATTAATTTTTAGTACTTTGTTAGATGTATTTGTAGTTAACTCTTTCACAACAAATTTTTATATTTATTTTGTGTTATTTAATGTTTTAAGTCTTAAGGAATTTCATATTAGCACCTGCAATATTTCTTAGTTAAATTTCAAATGAGAACCTTCAACAGGTTTGTCTTTTCTTTATATATTAAATGTTTTCTTTTACCCTTTATTTTTCAGTTTTTTAAGCAAAATCTTTTAAAAACTTAAGTTTGAGGGGAAGAAAAATTATTTTTTTAAAAAAGAAAAGAGTCTTAATTTTTTTTGTCCTCAATTAGTTATATTTTCAAAATATTTTTAAAAAATTCAACATGACCTTCGGTATTAGAGGGTAACTTTAGATAACTATATTTATGTTTCTAAATATGTAGTAAGCTTAAGTAAAAATTTTTAAATAATAAAGATTAATTTAGAGACTAAGATATTTGGTATGATAGATTAAGACTGTGTTTTTCTATTTTAAGTAACAGAATTTGCATTTTTGAAGTATTAAAATACTTAGAGATTCATGTAAGAAGAAAAGATTAAAACTTTATGAAAAATTTTTAAAGTTAATATAATTTTATAAAGTGAAGGAATGTGAAAAGTTTTTAACTTTAAGAAGAGGATAATGAAGTTCAAAATCATTAAAGGCTATCCAAATATAATAATCCTCAAATAAAAAATGAAAAAAAAAGAAAAGAATGAAAAGAAAAAGTATTGAAAATGATCCTGAATGGAAAAAAGTAAAGAAAAAGAAGAAAGATGTGAGGAGAAGCTTGAGGAGATGCCTAATTATAAATTCGCTTCACTTGAATCAACTTAAAGAAGAAGGCTTGGCTACATTTTCTAAACTTATATTTAAGTATTGGCATATTTACTAGTAAAGTTTCATGAAGTTCTTTTTCATATGAATATTCTAAGTTGCTTTAATATGAATAATTTGCAATTCTCCTTGAAAAGAATAGAGAATGAAAAATCTTAAACTTGACTGCTAAATATTCTTATACCTTTAGTGTTAATTAGAGTTATTTTGAATTTTTCTTAAATGATGATATTATATTAAATGAACTAAGATATGGAAATCTAGAAGTTAAAATATATACCATGAGTCATATTTTTATGTAGTAAAATAGTTACTACAGGATAAGTAACATTTAAGTTTGGGAGATTTTGATACACAAAAAATATATGCATTTTTAGACCCATATTGTATACTCATTTTTGGTGATATCGTACTTTAATGGAAGGTATTTTTTTTGTTTTATTGCAGGTTATTGATTTTGAGGACTTGGAGCAAAAATGATGAAATTTGGAGTCAAAATGGAGAAGTTAAAAAAATGTTCAACGCTGACGGTGCTAGACTGGGCACCAATGACACTGTTTGACAGAGAAAAAGAAATTAATTAAGTGGCCTCTGGCGCCAACGACACCGGTGTCGGTGCAGACCCTGCTTCTAGAAGATTTGACAAATTTGTACACTATTTGAAGATTTTTTGCATGCACCTATTGGAGAACCGACCTAGGCTCTATTTTGGGCCAACATTTGATCAACCCCCGCGCGCGCACACCATTTTGAGTTGTTACACTCATTTCAATTTTTCCTCTTCACACACCTACATTCCACGCCATTCAACACCATTTGTTAGTTATTGTTTTGATAATTTTGAGTTTTTGTGGTGAGTTTAACTGTGAATTCTTCTCTGAGAAGTTTTGGAGAGAAAGAGAAGTGAGAGATTTCTTCTTCCTACATTTCCTAAGAGAGGCTACAAAGGATTTGCTTTGAGAAAGAGTCTTAGATAAGTGTTGTTTGTTTATTATTGTTGTATGAAGTTTTTTTTATATATGAAATTTGTGTTTTATTGTATTTTCTCATGAAGTTTAAGTAGATTCCTTTATCTTTCTCCCAACTCTGAGATATGGTGAAATGAAGAGATAATTTGGATGTGCCAATGTTAAAATTTAAAATAAATTGTGATGGTTTTTCAACTTCGCTCTAAATTTACTTTTCAATCTGGCCAATTGAATTGTTAAAATATGTTGTAAAAAACATATGATCCGGGAAATGGAGTATCAGTTTTACAACAAAGTGAGAATCATATTTAAGTCTATGAAGGAGTGTTTCGTACATGGAATTAAGTGCAAATAAATAGAGAAATATACTTTGTTGGGTGTAGAATTGGAGATTTCTAGAGTGAAAGACTAAAAATCCCCGATTCAATTTTAGTGTTTAAAAACTAAAGCGAGAGTTAGCCTTCAAGGAAAGGGAAGTGGGAGCTTTGGAGTGAAAGCTAGTATCCTCTTAGCCTAGCCACAAATTTAGGGACTAAAGCTAAGATTAGCCAATGATTTTCAATAATACTGAATCAAGGTAGAGAATTAAAATTTCTCTTAATTGGAACAATACAACTTAGACCATTTATCTCATCTCATTTCACCAAAAACTCATTGTAGTGGGAAAGATATTTTTTCATATTAGAAAACTTCATCACATAAACATAGTTTAGTAGTTACTGTTTTAAACTCTATATTTAAATTTTTCTAGTAGTTAATAATTTAGTTTTGTTAGCATCTTACTCATTTGAAATTAGTGACAATAATTTTGTTTGATTTCTGTGTATATCCTAGTTAATTTATCATTTTAAATTTAAACATTCCCCGTGCGATCAATATTTTGAACTTAAACAGAAAGTCTTATATTACTTGATAACGATATGCATACTTGCATAGAATCCTAATCTTAAGAGCTTAACATTATTATTATTAAAAATACAACATCAAGTTTTTGATGTCATTGTAAAGCAGAGTCAACTTTATAAATTTTACACAACTATATTCAATCGGGATCAATACTTAAGACTCTATTAGAGCCCTATATTACTTGAAACGATATGTTTACTTGCATAGTACCCTTAGTGTGTGAACCCTTTTATTAACTTTACATAATATTTAATTTTGCACACTAGCCTCTTAATATAAATTGGGTCTAGCTTTTGACCATCTTTTATAACTTAAATAATTGTGTAATAGCAGGTTGGGTCACTCCCTCCTCTAGCTTTCTCATCCCGACCAATGAGCTTTCTTCCGCCAGCTTATTTGCTATTACAGGGAGCCTGCATCCTCTGACTTCTTTTTTGTTATGGGTTGGCTCCCCTTCACTTTCTTCTTTTCCATGGCATCAATTGTCGAGTAGAGTTTTTTGGTAGAAATTTGAAAAGCCTTCAACATCTCTACCTCAACACTACATTTGTGGAAGCATTCTTACCACTCGCCATAAGGATTTCTCTTATTAATAGCTTACTAAAAGGAAGAAAACTAAGGAAAATGTGATGGAAATGGGTTGATTGTGCCTTTATTTTAAGGATTATGAGAATAAAGATCTAGGAAGTTGAATTATTGAAATTACATATAACACAACAAATGAATAAAGTGTTTGCCTTTAATTCTCTTCTTTTTATAGCTACTGTCTGATGCGGCGGGCGACCAACTGCTACTAATAGTAAATTTGCACTTCAATCCCAAATAAAAAATAAATTCAATATAAATAATTTTATCTTTTCAAATCCCTATATTGTCAAACCCGAAATAATAACACAAGTATATGTATTACTCAAGTAAGAAAGGGCACTAATGGAGTCATAAGTATCGATCCTACAAGGAGTTGGAAATTCTTATGATTATAATGTCAAACATAATATTCAAACTGTAAAACTCAAGTAGGCAGGAAAAATCTAAATAAAATTTAATATGTGCTAAAGGAAATGCAGTAGAGAGAATAAAGTTAACTAAACTAACTGCTAAACTTCAAATGTAAATCTATAAAGATTAAAAAAAGTTTTGAAATGAAGAGTTCAAATTTAAAAAAGTATCATTCCACTTTAAAATGAGTTTATGGAATGTGAAGAAATTAAAATCATTTTAATATATATATATATATATACAATTGTATTATGTCAAATATGAACAATCATATTATTTACTCTTTGAGAGTGCGTAAAGAACACTGATTAATCCAGAGTTTAGTCCTAAATCCATGGTTAGGTTGAAAGGATACTGGCTCTCACTTCTCTCTCGCCTGAGGGCAAAAATATCGCTTTAGTTTCCAAGCAAGTGGACCAAATTGAGGATTTTAATATATCACCTTAAAATCTCCAATCCTGCGCCCATCAGCGCAACCCCATGAATTACATCCTCAACCATGAAATTGAATGTGACTTTTACCTTGTTGTAGAGATCATAGCCCTTTCGGATCATCTGTTTCCCAAAAAAAATTTAGCCTTTAAATCGGTCAGATCGAAAAGTAAATGAAGATCAAACTTTGAATCATGACAATTTATTGACATTTAAAATCTTAAAGAACAAAACTAATTCTTCACAAAACCATAACTCATTTTAGGGAGAAAGATAAAGAAAATTACTCAGACTTCATGAGAAGGATACAACAAAACACAGATTTCATATATAAAAACAAGTTTACAAAAGAACGAAAGAAAAGAACAAAAGAAAAGAACAAAACTTATCTCAAACTCATTCTCAAGCAAATCCCTAGAAGTTCACTTTAAACACTTTCTCTCTTTACAATCACACTCATATCTCTCTTATAAGTGTAATGAAAAAGAAATCTCTCGCATTCCCTCTCCTCTTAAAACCCTAGAAGCAAATCCTCCCTTCTCTCTCATGCCAAAACCTTTCTCTCTATCCCATGCCCCCTTTCTTCTCTAGACATCTCTCCTTTTTAATTAGGGTTTAAAAGGAATTCAAAATTTCCTCTAATTTTTCCCCCAAAAGTCACATTTTTTTGCACCGAGAGAAAAGTCTTTTCATCCAAGAGACATATCTCTTCATTAGAGATTCTTCAAAAGTGTCTAGATAAATTGAGCCACTCGATGAGAAGTTTGAAATGTTTGGAGCCTTCAAAATTTGCTTAAAAATAGTCACGAACTGACTTACTCCATCTTAATTCGTCTGTGATGCTTCTGACGCAAGTTTGGCGCCAGCCTATAGAAGACCGCATTATTCTCTGGATTCTTGCGCTTCTGGCGATAATCTGACGCCTCAGGCGCTGCTTAATGAAGTCAGCGCTGTCTTTGGATTTTGGCAGTTTTGGCACCTCTAACGTCGTTTCTATGTAAAATGACACCTTAGGCGCCACTTTCTGGCACTTCTGGCACTATCTCTCGGGAAAAAGGTGCCTCCGGCGCTAGGATCACAAAAATCTCCATTTTGGGTCCAAATTTTCTCATTCTTGCTACTTTTTGCTCCAAATGCCCAAAATTGATATATCTGCAACAAAAACATGAAAATAATCTTTTTTAAAGTGCAATATCACCAAAACAAGCATAAAATATATACTTAAAATAATATATTAATTTGGTGTATAACAGTCCATTTCAAGAAGTAGAAGAATTGTGAACTAATATGGATATCAAAAGCAAGTCAGCACGAATCTCGAGAAAATCCATCAAACTAGAAGACAAACAAACATATTCCAATGGGTCCCATTGACATAAAATCAAAGGAAACTCCATTGGGATAGTTAAAAGATGGAAACATCAAACGTTATTTGTCTTGGTCTGAGCACTAAGCCAACCAAATGAATGGGCATCCAAACAAAAGATAGATGGTGCTCAGTCCGAAAGGCAGCAATGAACAACCTGCTCTACTAGTCGGTTCTTGAGCTCCTCAAAATTGCCAAGGGCCCCTATAGATTATCTCTCTGACCCTCCAGATGGTCGATTGCCCAAGGAGGACTACCCGTTAGATTACGGTGGCACACTCTTTGTCTGATGTCCCAATTTAAGATAACGAAAGGACACATCTTCTCGGTTTTTTCCCTTGAAACCTTGACTTTTATATCTTTAGCTAATTGACGTCCTTCCCGTTGACGGACAGCCTTCTAGCTGACCAACGACCTTCCAACCGACTGTACGTCGTCCAACCGATTGAAAGACTTTATAAAACAGAGGCAAACATGTAATTTTAATTTTGGTACATCTGAAATCTATAAATATGGAGTCATTTCTACATTGAAAGATAACTAATTCACCATTCTAAACTCTTGCATTTAATGTGCGACAGCTCTCTCTCTGTTTTTTCTCTGTTATCATACGCTCTATTCCTTAGGTGTGACTTACAAGACAAATCTGAATTTGACTAAAAACAATTATAACCATGAGCAAAACTTAAGAAAATGTGATTTTGAGCCTTTATATAAGTTCATTGTTTCAATGATTTTTAAGTTAGATGGCAGACAATATGATTTAGAAGTAAATGATGATTATGTAGACTCTAAGTTGGTCTTTTTCAAATAAAAGAATTCAATGGTAACTCCCCCACTTGCTTAGTGCTTACTAAAAAGATGTAAAATGACAGCAATTTATTAGTTTATAATATTTAGGCTATAATAATTTTTTTTTGATATTTATTTTAAAACATTATACAATTGAAGTTAGAATGCTAAAAATTGCTAAGCCGGCCTCATGAATGAGATGTTTTTTTTATTAATGTGATATTTATTATGAGTTTTTAAATTATTTTGCGATATTAATTTGTTGTTACTTATTAAATACGACAAAGTATATTATAAATGTGCAGCCCATAATTGTGAAGGTATTGCATCGCATTGAAACATTTTACGAGGAGTTAAATATCAAACGGTGCAAAGTTAAGTGAGCTTCTAATTGAATGAAATTAAACATGTTCTTCTCTTTGTATTGCATGAACCAAAAGAGTTTTCATTCTAAATAGCTTAAACCTAAAATGTTTGGTCAAATTTATCATAAATTATTTATTAATGGCCTAAAAATTAAGTTTTAATTATTTTCTTAAGACCTAAATATTAATAATCATTTTAAATCCACGTGGCTGAAACCTATATAACCCTAAACTCTTTTAATCAACTTAAACATTGTTAACTCTTTTAATTATTCTTAACCGAAAATTATCATGTATTAGCCACCTCTTAATCACTTCTAATTGACCTAGCCCATAATTTTGACTGTTAACAACTTAAACATTGTTAACTCTTTTAATTATTCTTAACCGAAAATTATCATGTATTAGCCACCTCTTAATCACTTCTTATTGACCTAGCCCATAATTTTGACTGTTTTGCATAGCATGGGCCTCATAAAATTTGATATTATAATAATATATCGTAATTATTCAAACATATATTAGGAGGAAGCACATAAAAAACGGTTCTAATTGGGCCTTGAAGTTAGCACGGCCCAACGGTGGTCGATGGGTCCTTAACAGCAGATATGTTGTGGGCTGCAATTTTTGTTCTTCAACCCCTTCGGGATCACTTTTAATGCTTAATATTTAATATTTAATATTTTATTTTATTTCATATTTATTTTAATAACAAAAAATATATATATTGGATAGTCGAGATACGTCTTTTTTTTTTAATTTTCAATAAATATTTGATTATTTTATGCAGTGATCCCAATAATCTCGGTATTTTAAAAGGTTTATAATAATTAAAAAGAATTTAAGAATACTTTTGTTTTTTTTTTTAAATATCTTTTGATTTATTTTCAAAAGAATAAATAATACCTGAAAATACAATAGAACGGAATATTCAGAAAGAAAAATTAAAATTAAAAAAGTTAATCTCACAGATAAGAAATCTCTGTATCATTTTTATATGTTAAATATTAAATGACAAAAGAAAATATTCAATAAAAGACTTTTTTTATATAGTAAAAATGTTAGATAATAATTAATTTAAAAGAAATGATTCAGTTTTGATAAAATATATATAGCCAGCTATAATCGGGTCTGTTTTTTCTTAAATCAAAGATTTCTTAAAACATGATTTGTGTTAGCTCTTTATACGAGCTATATTTATAATTTATTCAAATCTCATAAATTTTTTTTGAGGGATGTTCATTACGTATTAAAGTTAATCAAAAAGTACAAATAAGAGCTATAAAAGTTGCACAAAAGAAACAGTGTGGTTGACGTCGTCCGTCACCACACTCAAAAAAACAGGTTCACAAAAGTGAGCATCTCAAAGAAAAGATCCATTCAAAGCGAACCGACAACAAAAATGGGTTGCTTTGTTACATTCTTTATTAAGTAAAAATAAATAGAACTTGTCTAAACTGAGAAAACAAAACTATATCATGCCCACACTCAGGCTGTTGTTGCCAAACCTTGTCTTCAAGCTTTCCCAAAACATTTTAATGATTTCTTCATTATCCCCCTCAATGATGATCCCCTTAGTTTCAAAACATTCAAGCTTGTAGAAGAGATCCAAGAAATGGAACCGCTTCATATTCAACTTGTGTGCTATCCCAATATAGGAGATTCCTTCCACACGCATGTACGATCCTCCTCTCTTCATCCCATCACCACCCCGATCCACGCAAGATTATTGGAGAGACGAGCACCATCAAGGTTTGTTTTAATCACACTAAGAGGGGCATCAAGAAAGTTATGAATCAACCATATTCAATCAATGAGTGCTCCATTGCTTATGAATGGGTTGATCAGTGGTAATGGTACAAGAATCTAAGAACGCAACTGCCATAAGCATGGGTGAGCGGGTGCCCAAGTTTCTTTGCATTTCGACTAAGCCAAGAATGATAAACACTGGAACAGTAGAGCTTCCCAATGGAAGCATTGGCGCATGGGACGTCTTTAAAGGATTTGATAATATTTTCCATATTCTCAAAAGAAATGAGCAAAATGCCCTATTTATGAAAAATAGAGGATACTTGTTTCAGAATTTTACACTTGTCTATAACATGATTGATATTGACATTTCCCGAAAACCCAATGGGCAATCCAGATCCTCCCAAATTTGCATCCTGCAGAGCCAAACATTAATGGGTATAGCTGATATTCGTCATTTTTACGTGACTTTACCTATAATTCTTCCTGCATTTTACAAGTAATTATTTTGAGTTTATCACAGATTTACACTTGAGAAAGATTTCTCTTTAATGGTGTGCAAAATACATGGGTTGAAAATGAAAAAGTTGGAATGAGAAAATCAAGTGAAAAAGTGCCCCGAAGTTGCTAAACCGTTGTTGAAAGTGTCGTGACCATGTCACCTATCAAAGACACCTATCATGGAAAAAATTGATGCGTCAAAACTTACCACGTGGAAGATTGGTCGTACAACTCAAGTGCACTGGTCAAGTAGAAATACAATTAAAGAGTTCAACATAGCAATCCCAAAGGTAAAGTGTTACAGTTGTTTCCATAGAAAAATCTGTAGTTAACTAATTTAGCTAACCTAGCC
>NEWO01000669.1:54587-91290 GCA_003013225.1 Phalaenopsis aphrodite | reverse complement strand
ACTTAGTAAAGAGTGTAGTGCTATTATTCAAAAAAAGCTTCCTGAAAAATTAAAAGATCCTGGTAGTTTTACTATACCTTGTGCAGTTGGAGAAAAGTTTTACGGAAAAGCTTTATGTGATTTAGGAGCGAGTATCAATCTTATGCCTTTATCAATTTTTAAACGTTTAGATTTTGGAGATATTTCCCCTACTACTGTAACTCTTCAGTTAGTTGATCGATCAATAACTTATCCAGAAGGAGTTATAGAAAATGTGCTAGTAAAAAAGGATAAATTTATTGTCCCTGTATATTTTATAGTATTGAATAAGGAGGAAGACAAAAAGATTCTCATTATTTTAGGGAGATGGTTTCTCTCAATAGGGAGAGTTGTAAGAGATGTACAAAAAGAAGAATTAATGATGAGAGTTGATGATCAAGAAGTAAAAGTTAATATTTCAAAAGCTATGAAATATCCTGCAATAGAAAAAGATAATGGATGTTTCAGGATCAAAGTAGTTGATTATCTAAGTAATGAACAATTTAAGAATGAATTTGAAGAAAAATTAAAGCAAGGAGAAATTTTTGATACTGAAAATAAAGTAAAAGTAGATGATTTAGATTATATTCAGGGTAAATTTGAAGCATTAGACTTGATGGAAAATAATAGTAAAAATCTTTTTCTTTCAAGTATTAAACCACCTGAACTTGAATTGAAGATATTACCTACCCATTTAAAATATGTATTTTTAGGAGAGTCATCTACATTGCCTTTTATTATATCTTTTAAGTTAACTAAAATTCAAGAAGAAAAGTTGATAGAGATGTTGAAAAGTATAAAAAGGCTTTTGGATGGACTTTAGCATATATTTAAGGAATTAGTCCTTCAATTTGTATTCACAGAATTTTATTAGATGAACAGCATGAACCAAAAGCGGATCCTCAGAGAAGATTAAACCCAATAATGAAAGAAGTTGTTAAAAAAGATATTTTAAAGTCGTTAGATGCTGTAATTATATATCTTATTTCAGATAGTGCTTGGGTAAGCCCAATTCATTGTGTTCCAAAGAAAGGAGGAGTGACAGTTGAAGAAAATGAGAAAATTGAATTAATACTAATAAGACAAGTAATTGGTTGGCCAATTTGTATTGGCTATAGAAAACTAAATATGGCCACCAGAAAAGATCACTTTCCTTTGCCCTTTCTAGATCAAATTTTGGATATATTGGCTCAGAACAAACACTATTGCTTTTTAAATGGATATATTGAATATCACCAAACTCCAATTGCTCTAGATGATCAATAGAAAACAATGTTTACAAGCCTACATGGAACATTTGATTTTCGTAGAATGTCTTTTGGACTATGCAATGCACTCGTAACATTTCAAAGATGCTTGATGTCAATTTTTAGCAATTTTATAGAGCATGGAATGGAAGTATTTATGGATGATTTTTCTGTATTTGGGACTTTGTTTGAGTTATGTCTTAATAATTTAGAAAAAGTTCTTGAGATATGTGAAAAAATCAACCTAGTCTTTATTTGTTAAAAATGTCAATTTATGGTTGCAGGAAGTATTGTTCTTGGCCATAAAATTTTTTGAAAAAGACATGGAAGTAGATCTTGCAAAAAACTAAGTTATAGAAAAATTACCACCTCCTAATAATGTTATTGAGGGTGAGAAGTTTTCTAGGATATGCTGATTTTTACAGGCGCTACATAAAAAAAATCAAAAATAACTAAACCTCTATGCCAAATTTTAGAAAAAAGATACGAAATTTGATTTTAATGAGGAATGCATAACAACATTTGAATTATTAAAGAAAAAATTAATCACTACACCTATAATAGTACCACCTGATTGGGAGAAACCATTTGAAACAATGTGTGATGCTAGTGATTATGCTATTGGGGATGTATTAGGACAAAGGCACGATAAGGTTTTAAAAGTTTTATATTATGCCACTAAAACTCTAAATAATGCTCAAATTAATATACGACTACTGAAAGAGAGTTATTAGTTATTATTTTTGCCTTTCATAAATTTAGATTTTATTTAATTGGAACTAAATGTATAGTGCATACAGATCATTCTGCTATTAAATACTTAATGCAAAAGAAGGATGCTAAACTAAGATTAATTAGATGGATATGTCTATTGCAAGAATTTGATTTTACCGTGGTAGATAGAAAGGAATATGATAATCAAATAACTGATCATTTTTCTAGAATAGCAATAGAAATGTTAACTAATTTTGCAAATGAAATTTTAGAAAATTTCCCTGATGAACAATTATATAGTTTTGATGAAATGGATGTACCGTGGTATGCTGATATAATAAACTATATTGTAAGTGACATTCTACCACTTGATATCAAAAATCCACAATTAAAGAAATTTATCTATGATTTGAAAGACTATTTTTGTGATGACTCATATTTATATAAACAATGGAAAGATTTAATTATTACAAGATGTGTGCCTTATGAAGAAACTCAACAGATAATTGAAAGATGTCATGATTCTAAATTTGAAGGACATTTTAGAATAAATAGAACTGCATATAAAATTTTGCAAGCTGGATTTTATTGACCTACTAATTTTAGAGAAGTCAAAAAATATATTAAAACATGTGATAGATGTCAACGAGAAGGAAATATTTCCAGAAGAGACAAAATGCCTCTAAATTACGCATTAGAAGTTAAAATTTATTAAGTGTGGAGATTAAAATTTATGGGATCATTTATGCCTTTATTTGGAAATTTATATATATTACTTGTTGTTGATTAAATTTCTAAGTGGATTGAAGCTATTGTTATGCGTAGATGTGACGCTCGGAGTGTTTCTAAATTTTTACATAAAAATAATTTTACAAGAAATAGAATGCTGAGAGTAATCATTACTGATGGAGAATCTCATTTCAGGAATAAGAGAATCAAAAAATTAATCAAGAAATATGATATAATGCATAGATTCTCTGCTTCTTATCATCCTCAAACTAGTGGTCTAGCAAAAATATCGAATCGTGAAATTAAATGTATTTAGAAAAAGCTGTAAATCCTTATAAATTGGATTGGTCTGTTAGACTAGATACTACATTATGGGCATATGAAACTACTTATAAAACTCCTATAGGAATGTCCCCATATAGATTGATTTTTGGAAAAACATGTCATTTACCAATAGAATTGGAACATAAAGCATTTTGGACTAATAAAGAATTTAATTTTAATTTAAGGGAAGCTGGTGAGAAAAGGTTTTTCCAACTCAATGAACTTGAGGAGATTAGAAATGAAGCTTATGATAATGTGAAAATCTATCATGAGAAAATGAAAATATGGCATGATCAAAAGATTGTTAAGAAGAAATTTGAACCTGGATAAGCAGTTCTACTATATAATATAAGATTGAGATTGTTTCTAGGAAAACTAAAATCCAAATGGTTATGACCATTTAAATTGATTAAAGTCTATCATTATGGAACTGTTGTTATTAAATATGCTAACACTGGAAAGATATTTAAAGTTAATGGGCATCGTTTGAAACATTATTATGAAGGGCACATACCTCAATTTAAAAATGTTTTAAGATTAAGTTAACCCAACTAAATAAATGATATGTCGGGCTGACGACGTTAAACCAAGCGCTTTGTGGGAGGCAACCCATATTTATATTGCTATGTATTACTATTTAGTTTGTTAAGTGTCTTATACATTAGTAGATAATAATCCTACACAATTGCATTTATTATAAATTAAGTCAAATATTGGTATTGGAAGAAAATTTGGAATTGAATAGAATAAAAAAATGAAAATCGCAATTTTGGCCACTGGCGCCGACGACGCCCTAGATAACGAACATCAGCACCGACAACGCCAATCGAGAGCGCCAACGGTGCCGAATGTGGTTGAAAGGTTTTAGAAAACTTTTGGCGGGTCTTGGCGATTTCACTACATAATAACCGCCGGTTTGAGTTTAAAAAGGCCTAGAAACATCCTTAGGCGCCTAGTAACTTCCTATTTTTAGTTTTCTTGGCTTCCAATTTCAGAAATACTTTAAGGTTTGGAGTTTTCAACAAAAGAAAGTTTATGAGTTTTGACGCGCAGCGATTGTACGATAAAGTTATTACAAAGAGAAGATTGATCAAGTAAAGAGGATTTATTAATCATGGAGTTGTCAATCCTACTGGTCTGATTGATAAAATCATTCTACAGAGGTATTGGGAAGTTCTGTGTTACACTACGTTTGTGGTTGTCATACCTGTGGTGAAAGAGTTTTATGCAAACCTACATGGAATTAATGAAGGTGTTATCATCGTACGAGGTATGGCTGTACCATTTACTCCTGCAAGGATTGATGAATTGTATATGATAGATAACATTCCAACCTGTCATTATATAAATTTCATTCCTACACAAGATTTGATGCAAGATGTGTATAATCTTCTGACGGATGAAAGTGATATGTGGGAGATACGAGATGAAGGATATGTTAGTTTTTCCACTTCATTACTTAATCCAATTTTGAAGCAATGAAATTTCTTTATTGTTGCAAAATTACTCCCTACTATGAAAATTAGTAGAGTTACCAAAGAATCTGCTATTTTAAATTGCTGCATTTAAATGAAAAAATGCATTGATATAAGGTCTATTATATTTAAATCTATTATGGGTATCCTTACTAATGAACCAATTTATGGACTTGGGCATCCATCTACCATCTTTTTGATTTGCAGTCAAGCCCAAGTTCCATATGAAAGTTAGGAAAAGACTTTATTTCCTTGGGAGCCCATGAATCCTATAGATGAAAATTATTGTGTAAATGGAAATGAAGTATTATAAGCCATCATAGATCAATCTTCACATGCTTCAACTCCATTAATACCACAAATAGTTGGAAGTTTGCTTGCTTTGGAGAAGAAATTGAAGAAAATTGAAAGGGAACTTCAGAGTATTATGAATGCAGTAGGAGATCTTAAATATCTTTTTGATCACCTAAATTGGAGAATGAAAGAAAATTTTGATCGCACTGGAACTTTTGAAGTAGGATTAGTTCGGATGTTTAAAGAAAAAGGGTGGATCGAAGAAAATTTGACAAATCAATTCACGTACCGATCCTTCTACAACTTATGTGTTCATTACCAATCTATGGGAGATATCAGAGGAGGATAAAACACCGAAGAAGAGGTGCAATTATTGAAGAATTTAAACTCTCTATCGATTTTAGAACATTATATATATTTAGCGTAATTGTGTGGATTTAATTTGGTTTGTTTTTTTTTTTTTTGCTTTAGAATTCTGAACTTTGATTGTGTGTATAATTTTGTGACAGCATTTAGTATTGTGACTTGATTTCAATGCTGATTTATAATTAATTTTTTTAATAAGTGATTGTGTATCTAAAAAAATTGTGTTTGTAAAAAGTGCTTTCATTTATAAAAGTTAGTTTGCTGTTGTTTGTGAAAATTCGTGTTAGTGAAATGTTTTATTTTTTGAATTATTGTTAGATAAAAATTTGTGTTTAAAATACTAAAAATTTTGGAGTAAGTGGATAGGAAATTGAAAATTAAAAAAAATCAAAATATGAAATTTTCGGGTCTTCAGAGCCAACGGTGCCCTCGACCTGACAACAGATTTTAACCACTAAAAATTTGCAATTTTTACTGTGGCCACAATTTTTACGCTTAAGTCATCTTCAACCCTCGATTTGGGCGGCTAGGGCTTGATTTTGGTCGGATTTGAGGCGATTTAGAGGCTAAAAGACTTCGGATTTCATCTTCTCTAGGTAAGAGCTACTCTTTAAACCAAAATTTTTTTTTATTTTCACTAAGGATTTATCTCACATTGCATGGATCCGAAAATATGAAAAATGTTTTTAAGAAATTTTTGAGAAAATCCTTCTATGATGAACTCTTATATAGTGATTTGAATTTTAAAATGTTTTACATTTTAATTGTTGGAATTTTAAAATTTATTCAGATTTTTCAAAATTTTCTAGATTTCCTATGGCACCTAGATCGAGCAAAAGGAAAATATAATATGAAGAACAAAATTTTTTAAGTTTCAAAGCGAGCGCTCGATTTCATAGTTTGCAAGAAAATAAGAAAGTAATTCAGGACCGATGTTTTAAAAATCTAAGAGGAGAAGTTGAACGTTTGATTATTGCTCAGCAATGGGAAAACTTCTGCTATTTTACTACCGATGTGATAGCTGGGATTGTAATAGAATTTTATGCCAACCTTCCTCAAGCTTCTGATGATTATGTATTTGTTCATGGAAAAAGGTTAGAATTTACTCCAAAGAAAACAAATGGGTTTTATTCTGTAGGATGCCAGTATCATTCCTTTTCTGTTACAAATGAGGCTTTAGATGAAGTTATTTCTTTTCTGACTAGTGAGAAAGGGGCTTGGAAAATAAAAAATGGAGTTAAAGTTAACTTTCCCCGTACTAGTTTAGGCCTGAAATTATTTTATTTATGGAAGACTGATTCCGACGAACCATCATAGTGAGGTGACCAAAGATATAGCCATCCTGAACTATTGTATTCATCAAGTTATAGACAAAAATGTGGATTATATTATTTATATGAACACTCGATCTATTGCTCTAGGAGAAACTTCTGGTGGATTGGCACACCCTACACTTATTTACACACTTTGTGAGCAGGAGTTGATTTTAAACTTGATGAGGAAAGGATTAAGCCTTAGAGACCTATTGGGCTTGCAAACATCAAGACATAAGAATCTCATGTTGACTAGAGATCTGGCAGTAATGCTAGAGATATTCCGTCTACTTTTAAGAATATTCCTTCTACTTTTAGGAATATTCCTTCTACCTCTCATGGACCTACTTCTAGTGAAAAACAAAGAACTTTTGGATCAGATGATGATACAATAGGGAGATATTTTGAGGATGGATTATAGGATGCATAATATAAAAGCCAGAAATGCTCAAACTGATGATTTGATTTAGCAAAAATTTGAGTATGATGCTGCTTATGATTAAGCTTTAATTAGATACCTGAGGGGAGAACATTCAATTCAGTTCCCTGTTTACCCTGTGTCTACTCCATATCATCAGCAGAAGTTGGATGTAGATGAAGATGAAGATGATATTGGCTAGTGATCTTTTTGTTTATTTGTTTGTGTTTGTACTGTGTGATTGTATTGTTTGTGTTGTGATGTTGTTTAGACTTTACTTGTTATGTTATGTGAAACTGTAATGTGGAAGACTGTTTTCATTTTTAGAATTTAGTTTAGTTCTGTTGTTATTTTCAACACTTTGTTCTATTTTGTGATTAGCTCTTTTTCAGCAAATTTTATATGTATTATGTGTAATTTAATGTTTTTAGCCTAGTAGTTTTAATTTTAGCACCTGCAGTATTTTCGAATTTGATGTTAAAAAATTAGAATCTCCAATAGATATATATTTTTTTAATGTATTTAATGCTTTCTTTTACCCTTCATTTTTAAAGCTCTTCATGTAAAAATCCTTTAAAATTTTAAGTTTTGGTGGGGGGGGGGGGTGAAGACGAAAAATCATTTTTCAGAAAGAGAGAAAGAACTTAATTTTATGTATCCTCACTTAATTATATTTTCAAAATTTTAAACTTAACATGACCTTTGGTATTAGTGGTTAACTTTAGATAACTATTTTTATGTTTCAAATTAATAGTAAATTTAAGTGAAAAATTTCAATAATAAAGGTTAATTCTAGGGGCTAAGATATTTTGTAAAAGAGAATAAGACTATGTTTTTTCTATTTTTAGTAAGGAAAATTTGTATTTTTGAAGTATTAAAAATCTTAAAAGATTCATGTAAAAAGAAAATAATTAAACTTTATAAAATCTTTAAGTTAATATAAATTTGTTAAGTGAAGAAATGTAAAAAGTTTTTAACTTTAAGAAGAAGATAGTGAAGTTTAAAAACATTAATGCTATCCAGATATAGTAATCATGACATATAAAAAAACAGAGAGAAGTAAAGAAAAAAGAAAAAAAAGGGATTAAAAATGATCCTGAAAAGAAAAAAAAAAGAAAAAAAATATATGTGGGGAGAAGCTTGAGGAGATGCCTAATTAAAAATTGGCTTCACTTGAATCAACTTAAGGAAAAAGACTTGAATACATTTTTGAAACTTTTTATTTGAATGTTAACTTAATTATTAATAAAGTTTTATGAAGTTCATTTTCATATGAATTTGCTATGTGACTTTAATATAACAAATTGCAATTTTTCTTGAAAGAAATAGAGGATCAAAAACCATAGAATTAATTTTTGAATATCTTTCCACCTTTAGGATTAATTAGAGTTGTTTTGAATTTTTCTTAAGTTATACTATTATATTTGGAAAACTAAAATATGGAAGTCTAAAAGTTAAGGTCTTTGTCATAATTCATATTTTTTTATGTAGTAAAGGAGTTACTTGAGGACAAGTAACATGTAAATTTGGGGGATTTTGATACACCAAAAATATATGCATTTTTAGACCCATATTTTATACCTATTTTTGATGATATTGCACTTTAATGGAAGGTATTTTGATGTTTTCTTGCAGGTTGATAATTTTTAGGGCTTAAAGCAAAAAGAAAGCAAAAAGGATGAAATTTGGAGTCAAAATGACATTTATGAAAAAATACTCAGCACTGGCAGTGCTGAGGGCAGCGCCGACGACGTAGAACAAACTAACGTGGAGATTTTTTACTCAGCGCCAACGGTGCCAGACCAGCGCCGACGGCCCCAAAGGCAGTGCAGACCCCGTTTCTAGAAGGTTCGATGTATTTGGATGAATTTTTGAAGAGTTTTTGGAGGCACCTCTTGGAGAACAGACTTGGGGCTCTTTTTGGGACCAAATTTCATTAGAAAAAGCGCTCCTCTATGTTTTTCACTCCTCAACTAAAATTTTTTTGCACCACATCTTTCCATTCCACTTCCATATTGGAGTTAATTAGTGATTTTGCTTTCATAATTTAGAGTTTTTGTGGTGAGATTTAGTGTGAAACTTTCTGTAAGAGTGTTGGAGAAGGAGAAAAGTGAGAGATATCTTCTTCCTGTATTTCTAAGGAAAGGGTACATAGGATTTGCATTGAGAAAGTTTTTAGATAAGTATTGTTTGTTTATCAGTGTTGTATGACCTTTTTTTATATATGAAATTTGTGTTTTGCTATTTCTTTCTCATGAAGTCTGGGTAATTCCCTCTATCTTTCTCCCTACTCTGAGATATGGTGAAATATAGAGATAATATGAATGTGCCAATTTTAAATTATAAAATAAATTGTGATGATTTTTCAACTTCAAACTTAATTTACTTTTTGATCTGACCAATTGAATTTTTAAAATATGTTGTAAAACATATGATCCGGGAAATGGAGTATGAGTTATACAACAGAGTTAGGATCACATTTGATTCTATGAAGGAGAACTTCGTTTATGGAATTAAGTGCAAATAAATAGGGAAATATTCTTTGTTGGGTGTAGAATTGGAGAACCTTTAGGGTGACAGACTAAAATCTTCAATTCATTCTAAGTGTTTAAAAACTGAAGCGAGAGCTAGCCTTCAGGTGAAGGGAAGTGGGAGCTCTGGACTGGGAGTCAGTATCCTCCTAGCCTAGCCATGGATTTAGGGACTAAACACTAAGATTAGCCAATGATTTTCTATGCACTGTACCAAGGTAGAGAATTAAAATTGCTCCTATTTGGCATAATACATATTATGAACATTTATCCAAACTCATTTTACCATAACATCATTGTAGTGGGATGGATGCTTTTTCACATAAAGATCTCCGTTACATAAACATAGTTAATAGATTAGTATTTACTGTTTTAAATTTTGCATATTTAATATGATAATAGTTTAGAAATTTAATATTGATTACATCTCAACAATTGAAATTAGTGACAGTAATTTCAATTGACTTTTTGTGAATTTCTTAGAAAATTTGTCATTTCTAATTTAAACCTTCCCCGTAGGATTGATATTTGGGGATTAAGTAGAAAGTCCATTATTACTTGAGAATGATACGTATATTTGAGTAGAATCCAAATATTAATTGATTATATTTAATTAAAGTTTAAACAACCTATCGCAACAAAAAGTCGGATCAACCACTTTTCTGAGAATAATAAACAGTAGCAATCCTATGATTTATATGATATTTCTTTAATAACTTCTGCAATATGACATTTGTGAATTGACTTCCCACATATGTAATGATAGCTCTCGGCATCCTAAATCTACAAAATATGTTCATTTTCAAAACTTTTGCAACATTTTGAGCATCACATCTAGCTAAAGCAACAACTTCTATCTATTTGGATACATAGTCCACTACTAACAAAATATATAACTTCTGAAAGATGTTATAAATGATCCAATGAAATATATTCCCCAAATAACAAATATTTCAATGTCTAGCATATAATTGAGGGGCATCTCATTCCTTCTAGAAATATTGCCTACTCGTTGATATCTATCACAAGTTTTCATATAAGCATTAACATCTTAAAAAATTGCAGGTCAATAGAATACAGATTGTAAAATTTTGTATCATGTTTTATCAACACCAAAATGTCCCCCAAAATAAGAATTATGACATTTTTGGATAATTTCATAAGTTTCTTCTAATGGTACACATCTTCGAATAATTAGATCATTTCCTTGTTTATATAAAAAAGGGTCTTTCCAAAAATAAGTCTTAGCTTCAAAAATAAATTTCCTCTTTTGTTGATATTTCATTCCATAGGATATAATATCACTAAAAATAAAGTTTAAAATGTCGGCATACCACGGAACACACCACTCATTAATAGTGAACAATTTTTCATCTGGAAAATGTTCATTAATTTCTTTTTCAAAATATAGTAATTTTTCTAACTCAAGTCTGGACAAATTATTAGCAATTTGATTTTCAGTCCCCTTTCGATCTATTATTTCAAAATCAAATTCTTGCAAAAGAAGAATCCATCTTATAAGTCTAGGTTTAGCATCCTCCTTTTTCATTAAGTACTTAAGAGCAGAATAATCTATATGCACTACACAATGAGTTCCAATTAAATATGATCTAAATTTATCAAAAGCATATATTATTGCTAATAACTCTTTTTTAGTTGTTGTATAATTGATTTGAGTTTCATTAAGAGTTTTACTAGCATAGTAAATTACTTTGAAAATTTTATCATATATTTGTCCTAAAACAACCCATAAAGCATAATCACTAGCATCACACATTAATTCAAAAGGTTTTCCTCCAGTTTGATTAATTTTTCTTTTAATAAGTTAAAAGCTTTTAGGCATTCCTCATCAAAATTGAAAATTGCATCTTTCTCCAGTAAACGACATAAAAGCTTAGTAATTTTTGAAGAGTCTTTATATATCACGTGTAGAATTGAGCATGTCCTAAAAAACTAGTAATTTCTCTTAAATTTATTGGATAAGGTAAATTAGCGATTACTTGAATTTTAGCAATATCTACTTCCATACCATTTTTTGATATTTGATGACCTAATACAATTCCTCCTACTACCATATATTGGCATTTTTGTCAATTAAGGACAAAAATTGTTTCTTCAAAATGCTTAAGAACTTTAGATAATTGTTCTAAACATGATTCAAATGAAGTTCCAAACACTGAAAAATCATCCATGAATACTTCAATCCATTTTTTCAATTAAATCACAAAAGACTGCCATCATACATCTTTGAAATGTAGCTGAGGCTAAAGGGCATCCTTTTAAAAGCTAAAGTACTATAAAGACTGGTAAAAGTTGTTTTCTCTCGATGCTCAAGAGATATTTGTATTTGGTGATAACCAGTATATCCATCAAGAAAATAAAAGTATTTATGCCCAGCTAGTCTATCCAGCATTTGATTTAAAAAGGGTAATGGAAAATGATCTTTCGTAGTGACAAGATTTAATTTTCTATAATCAATTCATATTCACCACCTTGTAACTTGTCTAGTAGGTATTAATTCATTATGTTCATTCACAGTTATAGTTACTCCTCCTTTCTTTGGAACACAGTGAATTGAACTAATCCATGCACCATCTGAAATAGGGTAGATAATTCTAGCATCTAAGCACTTTAAAATTTCTTTCTTAACAACTTCTATCATAACAAGATTCAGTCTCCTTTGAGGATCTGCTCTGGGTTTGCAGTTCTCTTCCATATATATTCTATGCATACAAATTGAATGACTGATTCCTTTAATATCAGCAATTGTCCATTCAAATGCTTTCTTAAAATTTTTCAAATTTTTTATCAACCTTTCTTCTCTTTCTATCGTTAATTTTGAGGAAATTATAACTGGTAAAGTAGAGGAATCTCCTAAAAAGGCATATTTTAAATGTTCAGGAAGTAACTTCAACTCAAGTTCTGGAGGTTTTTCAATTGATGGACAAAATGATTTATCTTTGTCTATCGTGTCCAAAATTTGAAAACTTTCTTGAACATAGATTGAATCTTTCTTAAAAAGTTCTTCACACCAATCTAATTCTTCTTCTTACTCGTGTTCCAAATCTTTTACTTCTGTTTTTTCTTCATAAGTTGTTTTGAAATGGCATTCACTTAGATATCTTATAACATCCATCCTATAATTCATCATCTTTACCTTTTGCAGAATACTTCATTGATCTTGAAATATTAAAAGTAAGAGTTTGATCATTGACGTGCATTGTTAATTCCCCTTTTTGCACATCTATCATTACTCTTCCTATGGCTAGGAAAGGTCTCCCTAAAATGATAAGTATCTTTTTATCTTCCTTCATATCTAGAACAATAAAATCAATAAGAAAGATAAATTGATCCTGTTTCACTAGGACATTTTCAATAACTCCCTGATGTATGTTATCAAACAATCTGCTAACTACAGAGTTACAGTAGTAGGGGTTATTTCTCATAATCTCAATATTTTGAATATTGATAATGGTATAAGGTTAATGCTTGCACCTAAATCACATAAATCTTTCCCATAAAATCTGTCTCTTATTGCACATGGAATTGTAAAGCTACTAGGATCCTTAAGCTTTTCGGGAAGATTTTTCTAAATTATAGCACTGCACTCCTCACTGAGTGCAACAGTCTAATTATCTTCAAACTTCCTTTTCCGGTTGAGCATATCCTACATAAACTTTACATAGCTTGGCATTTGTTCAAAGGCTTCAGCAAATGAAATATGAATTGTAAGATTCTTAAACATTTCTAGAAATTTTGAAAATTGCTTATCCAACTTCTGCTGACAAAGTCTCTGAGGAAATTGAGGTGATAGTTTTTCCAATTCAATTTTCAACGGAGAAATAGGTCTCTCAGAAACTTTTGGAGCATCCTCTTTTGATTCTTCAATTTATTCTCTCTCTACTTCAATTTCTTTTTGAACCTTACCTTCCAACTCTCTTCGGCTTCTAAGTTGAACGGCTTTTACTTGCTCTTTATTCTAGTCTTTTGGATTTGATTCAATATTACTAGGAATTTTTCCTTGGGATCTATTACTTAATTAATTTGCTATTTGCCCAAGTAGATTCTCAATATTTATAATTTTAGCTCCTTGACTTTGTAATTGATTTCCCATTTGTAACACCACTTCCTCTATAGATAACTTCTTCCCCTTAAATTGTGTATTACTGTTGAAACCTGGAGGATAAGTATATCTATAAATATTATTCCCTTGATTGTTCCAGTTTCTCAATGGGTTTACTTGGTTGTTCCTCATTGCTGATTATTACCACCTGAATTGTTATTCCAGTTAAAGTTGGGATGGTTTTTCCAACTTGGGTTATAATAATTTGAATATGGGTTATTCTGCTTGTTATTTATGGCATTCAAAGTTTCTAATGATGCTTGAAAATCTATCATTTTGCTTAATGAATTCTCTTCAATCATGGAAATTAATTGAGAAAAATTCATTCCAAATTGGTCTAACTTCCTTGAAATTACAGCAACTTGATTTGCTAACATAGTAAATGTATCAGATTCATGAATATTGATTACTTCTTAGGATTCACCTTCTCAGAAGGCCATTGAAAATTATTGGTAGCTATTTCTTTAATTAAAGCATAAGCATCATGAAATGGTTTTGACATCAATGAACCACCAGCAGTGACATCGATAATTGATCTAAGAGATCCAACTAATCCATTATAAAAAAGTTAGAATTATTAACCACTCTGGTATAGCATGGTGTGGACACTTTCTTAAGAGTTCTTTAAATGTTTCCCATGCTTCATAAATAAAATCCCCTTCAAACTGATTAAAAGATGTAATAGTATTTGTAAGCTTCGCAATTTTTTATGGTAAAAAATATTTAGCAAGGAATTTTTGTGCTAAATCACCCCAAGTTCTAATAGATTCAGGTGCTAACGAATTCAACCACATTTTATTTTTATCCCTCAGTGAGAAAGGAAATAACCTAAGTCTTATGACATCATCTAATACACTATCATAATTAAATATAGCGCATAATTCTAGAAAATTGGCAATTTGTAAATTTAGATCTTCAGCTGATGATCCCCAAATTGATTATTTAATACCAGCTGGATAATAGCAGGTTTAAGCTCAAATGACTCAGCCACTACAGTAGGTTTTTGAATACTTCAATGAAGTTCATCTACAATAGGGTTGGCATAATCTCTTAAAGGTCTAAACTCTTGATGAATTTCAGCATGTTGATCATTTTGGTTTGCCATTTCTATAATTTTTTTGGATTTTTCAAGATTTTTCATTTTTTTGTTTTTTTTATTTTTCTAACAATTCTTTCTAATTCAGAATCGTAGTGCACTAGTCCTTCAGAACTTGAACTACGCATATACAATAACTTAAAGTTTAAATACAAATTTCTAAAAATAGAAAATTGCTTTTAAATCAATAGATTATTTACAATTTTCCCTTCACTTCCCCGACAACGGCGCCAAAAACTTGATCCCAACATTGCTTAAATGCAACAATATAACAATAATTTTGATTATATTTTTCACTTATATTTCCTTATTTCGCAATGAAACCAAAAACTTGATCTAGAAGAAAAATAAGAATTTAACTTTTAAATTATATATATTGGGATACTACGCAAGTATACGTATCGTTATCAAGTAATGTAGGACCTTTTGATTAATACCTGAATATCAAACCCAGAGGGAAGATATGCAATATGCACTTTTTGGAAAACTTTCTATTTTTAAAAAGAGAATTATTTAAACTAAAGACATTTTTGTAGTAAAGAAAATTTAAATATTTTTAGTAATTTTAATGTTTTGACAAAAATAGAACAAACTTAAAAATATAACTTGAGTTTTTGGAGAAAAAAAATACTAAATATGAAAACATTTTTCTCCTTATTATGAATCAGTAATAAGTATAGGAATTATGTTGTGGAAGTATGCATATTGTGTTATGCCAAATAGGAGCAATAATATTCTTTACCCTTACTAGAGATGCTATAAGGAACATTGGCTAATTTAAAGTTTGAATTGTTCTGTAGACTGGCTAGGTAGGGTAGATACTAGCTCTCACTCTAGATTTCCCTCAATTCCCTCCACCTGAGGGCTAACATCTTGTATCAGAACCCAAAACAATAAATCAAGTTGGGGGTTTTAACCTATAACTTTAAAGTCCTCTAACTCTACACCCTTCAAAGAGTATTTTCATGTTTATTTGCACTCAATCGTATGAACTACAATATCATTCATACAACCTCATGTGATTCTTTCCAATTATTGACTAAGATAATACCAACCCAGTTATTACATGTTCTCACAACAAATTTTAACATCTCGATTGGCCAAATCAAGAAGTAAATGAAGTACATGGATTTAAATCATCACTTCTTTCAATATTATGGATCAATACTCTCCACAACTTCCATCCAACAGTTAATTACTTCTAATTTTAAGAAAAAAGATAAGGAAAATTACTCAGAATCTATGGAGAAAATAAAACCACACTTTAGTTTAAAAGTAGAAATCATTGTCAAACCAATAACAAGTCTCAATTAAAACCAAAAGTAGTCTAAAACAAAAGATAAAAACTTATCTCAAGTCCTCCACCAAACTCTTAGAGTTCCTTTAAATCTCTTCTCTTTTACAACACTCTCAATATATAACTAAAATAGAAAGGATAAATATGTGGTAACTGAAAATCTCTCAAACTAACTCCCGAATTTTTGAACTTTCAAAACTTTCTCAATACTTTCAGGACCCCCTTTCAAAGTATTAATCTTCCTTCTTTTATAATTCTCCAAAAGGTGCCTTCCTATCTCTTCAAAATATGTTTAGATTCGATGTATTTCCTAAGAGATGCATTCTTTCACAATAATTTTTGTCCATGGTGGTTGTAACCACCTATTAATCCAATAGGTGCCTCAAAAACCTCTTTACAATTTGTAAAAACCGAATTTACTCATCCAATAACTTCCATCGGCGCTTAATCGCAGGGTCTGGCTTCTCTTTTTAACCGATGCTTAAACAAATAACCCACACAATTCTACACCTCCTTCTAAGTCTGTTGACTTAGGAGTCTGTATTGATTTTGTTGATCTCATCGGTCAATGTCAATATGACAGTGTGCTTGCCTAGCACACCACACCTATTGGGGGTCCATTTGTTGACTTCACTTTTTGTTGATGTCTAGTTCTTTCTCTTTAGTAGCCTAGAGTCTAGCCATAGGACTTTCCCGATAACAATTCATCGAAAACTATAAAAGGAACCCTCACCATTAAAAATTCCAAACTCCTCTTTACCCAACTTGAGGTTACACATAGTGGTCCTAACCTCTAGAACTTAGTAGGTGGGGTCATTAAGAGGGAGCCCAAGGAGAGTTCCTATAGGACTGCTTGCCCTTAGGGTTCTAGGGCTAAGGCACCTACTTGCACTCACCTCACTAACAATCACTCACAAAATTTAAACCCAAAATTTCGTGACTTTGATCCATTAATCCTTTGAGAGACTCATGTAGATGGTCCCCTAAACCCTCTGGCCCTATGCTAGGTTTAGCTAAAACCAGTACATGGAGGACCCAAATGGGGTTTCCATTGGTCCATAGCTAATTTATGGTGGTTGACACCCTAATTCTACAAAAAATACCCAACTTAGCCTTTTTGCTCCTAAACTCCCCCAAATTACCTAAAACCCTTGAAACCCTAAATTTAACAAAAATTCCCAAATTTACCCAGAATACCCAATTTTTTTCAAAAATCATCTCAAATCTTTTGAAAACATCCAAATTATCCAAAATGCCCAAAAATTTCCAAATTACCAAAATGCCCTTCCTAGGCCCAAAATTTCTAAAATTTCAAAAAATCCCAAAAATTCCCAATTTCATTTTTCTCAACTACCACATGAGCCAATTTGACCATTTTTACCAAAACTCCCAAATTACCTTTAAAGGCCTACTTTCCCAAAATTTACCTCAAATGTCCATCAATTTGGTCCCAATTTCCACCAATTTCAATTCTAAACTCAAATTCACCTTCTATATGACCAATATAAATCAAATTCAAGCTCAATTGACCCATGCTTTGAGCCTAATTTTGTTCTAAGTCAATACCCCAACTTTGGCCCTATGACTTGTTTCCACCAAATTGAACCCCATGGCCTACTCCATTAGTCTCAAATTGAATTCTAAAATCTTCATAACACTCTTAAAAATCAAACTTGACCTTCAATTGGCCTTGGTAAAGCCTCAATTTTATTTAATTTCAACTCAAATCCAAAAAATCCCGAATTTTGCTCTAAATTAGCCATGTTTCGAAATTTCACCAAATTGATTGCCTTAACGCCAAAATTATCACTCCATTCCTTCATGAAAAATCTTCATAGCATCTCCCTTGATCATTTTGACCATTTAATTGAGCCAAATTCCAAGCCTAGCTCAACCTAAGCCCAAGCCTAGTCCAAAATTCCCAAATTGACCAAATCTCAAAATCCTTCAAATTGAGCTTCCAATTGAACTAAAAATTACTTCAATCCTTCACCAAAAATATTCTTTACAATTATCTACACAATATTAATCAATAAAATGGGCTCAAAATCATGGCTAGCCTAACCCAAACCTAAGCTTTGGTCATTTGGACCCATATTGGACCTATGAACCAAAATTGGTCTAGCCACCTTAAAGCCACCAACTTTATGACTCCACAGCCACCAAACTCCTCCTAGGGACCAGGCTAAACCATGCAAAACCCACCAAATCATGCTGTGGAAAAAAGGACCCAACTTGCAAAATCTCTATCATCATCACTAACCCTTGGGGGTAAATCATAATTAAGCCTCCCTTTGGCTCATGTGACTTCCTGGCCACCTCCCCTGGTCTTGCCGGCCAGCCTAGTGGCCGAAAAACACAAAAACTGTGAGCCACCCCAAAAAAATTAAACCCAATTCAAACTAGAGGCCAGTTTATCCTGATTAACCTTTAGAGCTTCTCTGCCCTCCACCTAAGCTTCACATTGTACCCAAATGGAGGCCATGACAGCCACCCTAAACCAATTTTATTTAAACCTCATCTCCATGGAGAATTAAGGAGAGCTGAAATTTTCTTAAGGAAACTCTGCCAAACTGACCTCAGAGACTCCCTAAGACCTCTTCTGTTCAAGCCAATCATTTTCCCCCACTGAGTTTCACTATGGAAGCTCAATTTTAAGCTTGAATTTTTGCCAAAAATCAGGACAGATCTCTCCACACCTCCATAGTGAATCAAACTTCAATTAAATGTGCACACTCCTTCCCCACAGTGAAAGAAGTGGATTCCCCACAAAAGCCCACTCTGAAATAGCCTCTAACCTAGCTCTAGACCAACACCTGAAATCGAGATTGGTCGAATTCATACCTAGACCAATCGAAGCTACAATAACCATTTGATTGAGTTCTCTCATCTTAGATAAAGACATTTAACTCCAACCCTAATCTGATCCTATTTTCACTCTCAATATGTATTTACTGTATTTCATACTTATAATTGGTATAGATAGCTTTGTTTTGAGTAGATGAAGCTCTAGGACTAAATCTCATGAGATTTGGTTATGTTTAGAGGGAAATCTTAAGGTTTGAGTGTGGACGGTTCTCGGGTTAGCCTATTTGAGGATGATGACGGGGAGCTATCTGATCACGTGTTTATATCATCAATGAATGAGATGAAGCCGGGCAATGCTTCGGTTAATAAAGCGTGGGCCGAGCCAGTGGCTATGTAGATGACGACGTCCAACCAGAGCGAGTCACACGTGTTTTCAGAGCCGCCTGTTTAAATAGATAAATATAGTTGATTTATTTAAATTCCTGATCTTTAAAAATTCATATCTTGGTGTAGAAAAATAAAAAAAATAAAATAAAAATACCCTCTTACAACAGTGAACATAAGAGAATAATGAAGATAATTTTAAATTTATGTGATGCATATTTTATTTTTGATTAATTAAACATTATTTTGAGTCTTTTAATTCTCCACGAATGTAGAAATTTCACCATAGCTTGAAATTTTGGCATGTTGTTTCCTTTGTCTTAGGGAACAACCTCTGATTTTTCCAAAGTCAGAGGGGATCTCTAAACAGAGATCCATATATTTCAAAATTATGTCTATTATTTGCATAAATTAATCATAATAATTAGTATGTTGCTTAGAAAATTCCAAGATAATTTTGGAAGGTTTATTATGGTCACAGAAACCTTTGGAAAATGTTTCATGATCTAAGTCATTAAGAATGTACCTTATTTGCACAAACCCTAAAATGCAAAGAAAATTAATTTTAGGGAAAAAAACATCTAAATGACTTGGTTTTTAATCTCCACTATAATTTGAAGTTCAAAAAAGTCTCCATAAAAATTTCAAAATATTTGGAGCTCATTTGATAACTCAAATTGATTTTCAAAGTTAATTGTTTTTTTTAACACTAAAGTGATTTTTAACAATCAAAATATAACTAAAATATTATAAAAATTAGTTTTTTTAATTCTCCGTGATCAGATGAATTTTCTAAAAATAAATTTGTAAATAAAATAAAATTTCCATTTTTAAGTCTTTCTTTATTATTTAAATAATAAAAAATTATAAAAATCACAAAATAATATAATTTATGAAAATGTTTTAAATTGTTTCCTAAGCACTTATGAACAATTGAAATATTTTTCCTAATTTTCTAAGGGAAGATATTGAATTTTGAAGCTTAGAATAAATTTTAAAGGCTAAAAATGAATTTTCACTAAAATAATTCTAACAATTCAAAGAAACATAAAAAAAAATGTGAAATTTATTTCTTTGGGTTCCTTAACCTCAGAAATATTTAATAAAAATGTGAAACTTCATTTTCCCCCTTTAAAATAGTTTATAATTAATAAATGACCCATAAATGGAAATAATTCTAATAATTCAAATGAAATTCAAAAAAATATTAAATTTGGGCTAAGTGTTCCTCTAACTTTATTCTACCTCCAGTAAAAATTTTAAGTGATTAGGCTTTGTATTGGTCAAGTTATGGAATTTTATTTGAAAAATCTTATTCTTGCATATAAATGAATGTAAAAATTAAATTAAATTTTGAAAAATCACATTTTCTCCTTTAATGTCTTAGTTGACCAATGAGTGAGGTGGGATAAAAATTCTAAAGTCATTTGAATTAAATTTAGTGAATTATGAAGTATTAGAGCATTAGGGGCAAAGATGTAATTTTGGAAATTTAGCCTTCATTAACATTTAGGCTTAAGTCAAGTAAAAAGAAATGGGTAACCTTTGATCCTAATCAACATATTTAGATGATTGAAACACAAGGGATTAATTGGTAGAAACCAATATCACTTTTCTTAATTAAAAGGATAAATTTACAATTTCCTTAAATTATTAAAATTTGGAAGTCTATTAAAATAAATGATCATAGACTTAGGGGTATGAATTTGAGTGCTGATAACTCACTAATTTAACACCCTTATTTGATGCTCAAATGACTTTCAAAAATGAATCATCACCACTTAAGATTCAGCCTTTTTAAAAAATAACTAAGACATCCACCCAAAATCTTAAGGGAGTATTAGTGACCTAGGCTAAATCAAATTTGGTTAAATGAGGATTAGAAAAGTTAACATAATTAAAATTTGAACATCTTTAAGAACACTTCAAGCCCAGATAAAAAAAATTGGCAAAGTGTCTTAGCAACTTAACTTGCCCCTCTGAGGGTCTTCTCCCACATAATTTTCAAATTAAATTATAAATGATAATGAGACATTAATGTTCATTGAGCATTAAAAGTATTTATAGGATGGGTTATTAAGCAACATAATAAGTTTAAAAAGAACACGAGACTTTTCACTATGCAGTGAGAGGGAAGCATGGTCTGCTTCTTTCTCCAGATCTGTTGGATACCTCGGAGGCTACTAAACTTAACATGTTTTGCTTAACAAAAATTATCTTTAATCAAATTAATGGGGACCCACCAAGATATGATTAAGGATTTGCTAGATCACTAGAACTTTATTTTTATCACCTCATATAAAATGCCATTACATGAATTTTTGAGTTTCAAGTGGTGGAACGAGAAGACTCGCCAGGTACACTTTTTATAGTTTACAGTGCTGACTTTCTTATACTTTCATACTGTACTTATTATCCTTACAAAGCTTTTATGCTAAACAACAACGTCACCCTACATGAAAATCAAAAGTGCTAGAAAAGCCAAAAAACCAAAACCTAAAACCAAAATCAAATCTAAAATCAATCAAGATAAAATTCATTGCCACAACATTCAAAATATAGGATAACTCAAAATTTAATCACAAACATCACAAAACAACAATTGCAACAAAATTAAGATGTCTCTATCGGATGATCGGTAATCCCCAGAAGAGGTAACCTACGGTTGCTAACGATGCTTCTCATTGTCTAAATTAATGTACGGAACTCATTAAGTTGAGTTTAGTAAATTCATTTGGACTAAGTGAATAAAATAGAAAATAGTGGTACCGGAACGAGGGAGCCTTTGGATCCTAACTGGTGTCACTCTAATCAACTTTAACATGCCCTATAACATTTAAAGAACTTAAACCATAGGGTCATCTGATTTGACATCATGACCTGACACATTATAAAGCTTAAATTTGTCATGCTGAGGAGCTTGAGCTAGCATGGTGGCCAGCACGACCATCTTCAACATTAAAACTTGTCTTCCCTAGCTAAACCAATTTCCTTTCTTAAAATTAAATAACAAGCAATCGGATTTTGTGGTTTTCTGTTTATGCAACATAAATCATCATCTTATCTTTAGGCTTTTATATAGCTATACTGTACAATATAAGCCCTAACTCGTTTTAGGATTGTGAGGTTGTCGTTCGTCATGACCTAAATCCTCACATCTTTGAGGTTATTTGTGTGATCGTCTCACAGAAATGTAAGCCCTAACAAATAAAATTGGTAGGATGAAACACTCAAATAAATATTTTCTCCTCAATGAAGCCAAACATTAGGATAGCTTGGGAAGTCACTGATGTTCTCCCTCGGATCTGTGACATCCCCTAGTTCTTCCTCCTTTGGATTACAAAAACAAAATGTTCAAAATTTGAGCCAATCCCTTTTCACACATCTTTTTCCGATATCATTGAAAAGTCTTATCCTTTGACCTCTTTAAAGATAATATTTCATGATTTTTATCGAGAGTTTTTTTTAGGTGACTTCGGTCATTTAAGATGTAATTAACTATAAGGGCCTGCCTATATAGGAATCTTGTCCGAACCCAGATTAGTATAAATCCTACTTAATTCTTCATATTAAATAGGAGAAATTGTTGGCAAATAAAATAGTTTCATAGACTAAACGAAAGTCATATATTTCTCAGTTTATTTGATCGAGTCTCATCCTCAAATCTTTTGTTTATCCTTCGGGATAGATACAGGGTTTGAGGTACAACGCTCTTTCATTAAAACTATGAAAAATATGGGGTCAGTTTGATTTCATATTTTTCTAAACTATATATATATATATATATATATATATATATATATATATATATATATATATATATATATATATATATATATATATATTCTTTCTACAATCAACAGAAGACTCACTTTTAAATAAACATTCACACAGTTCAATAAACATTTAACTAAAAAAACAAAAACAGGAGAATAAACATTCAAATAGTTACAGACTCTCAATTAATGGCAAATAACTCAATCCCTCCCCTAAATCAAAGTCTAAACTTTACCTAAAACTTCTACATTGACTATTAAACTAAATAAGTTTTCAAATATTCTTTCTTTCTTCCTTTGAAGAAAACGCAGTCTACTGTTTGGAAGCTGAATGAAGCCTCTTCTCAAAAGGAAAAATTCTCTTTTTGATGGCCGCTCATCACCATCATCATCACCATCGTCGTCATCATCATCATCATCATCATTAGAATCATCATTTCTTGGCCTATTTCTCTTAACAGATGGGCCCTCCTTCCCTGTTTCACCATCATCATCTTCCTTCTCAAAGTCATCATCCTCCTCAGCATTCTCTTCTCTAGGCTCAAAATCAATTGCATCTTCTTCATCTTCAAGGCAGGCTATAGGTCGAACCAGGTACTCTGTCCCCATTTCCTCCTCATCATCATCCTCTTCGCCATCATCATCATCATCATCATCATCATCATCATCATCATCATCATCATCATCATCACCATCACCATCGTCTTCCTCATCATCGTCATCATCTCCGTCTCCATCAACCCCATCACCCCCTTCCTCTTCTTCTTCCTCTTCATCCTCCTCCTCCTCATCATCATCCAATATGTACACCAGCCCACCCCTGACTCCCGGTGCTGGTACCTCCTCCACATCACTATCATCCTCATCCTCCTCCTCCTGTTCCTCCTCCTCATCCACATCATCCCCCTACAAGGCCTCCTCCAAGTCACTATCCTTGTCCTCCACCTCTTCCTCCTCCAAATCACCCTTCAGATCCACCACCTGCTCCTCGTTCACCATCTTCGCTTCTTGCAACGTCTTCTTCCCAATCAAACTGAACTCCTTCTGCTCTTCCACAGCACCCGTCATCTTAATCTCCTGCTCCTCTTAAAAAAAGAAGTTATTTTCTGAGATTAAAATTGAAAGTAAATAATGGCTGTGGAAGAGCATATATATATATATATATATATATATATATATATATATATATTGATATATATATATTAAAATGTCCTTCCAAAGCGGGCGATGAGATTTTGATTCCGGTGATCGCAGCTTCTAACGGGCAACTCCTCTAACCAAAATACTGCTGACATAGAGTTTACTCCAAGGAAAGTAAATGAAGTTTCTCAGTTAGAAGATGTGTATAGCTGCCAATATAAATCATTTTCTGCTACGAATGATACCTTGGATGAAGTTATTTCTTTTCTTACTGATGGAAGAGGAGCTTGGAAGGTGATGAATGGTGTTAAGGTAAACTTTATTCTTTCTATGTTAAATTTAGTATCTAAGGCCTGACACAAATTTATTTCTGGAAGAACGATACCAACAAATCATCATAGTGAGGTTACAAAGGATAATGCCATATTGAAGTTCTGTATCTAGTAGATGAGAAGGCTCTATTATTTATAGAAACACTCGATCTATTGCTTTTACAGAGACTACTAGTAGTTTAGCACACCCCGCTCTTATCTTTACACTATTTGAACAGGCAGGAGTTGATTTTAGAGTGGATGAGGAGAGGATTGAATCTCTAAAACCTATTGGGCATGCCAATATAAAGACTTATGAATCTCATGTTGGATGGAGATCTGAAAGTAGGACCAGGGATATTTCTTCTACTTTAAGTACTACTTCTAGCACCCTTACTATCTAAGAACTTATGGAGCAGATGATGATCCAACATGGAGATATCTTGAGAATAGAGAGTAGAATGGAAAATATGGAAGCCAGAAATGCACACAATGATGATTTGACAAGATAGAAGTTCGAATATAATGCTTCTTATGATGATGTAATAATTAGATACATGAGGGGTGATCACTGTTCAGTTTCCTACTCACCTTGTTTTTACCCCATATCAACAGCAAAATTTGGATGTGGAAGAAGAAGAAGAAGGTGATGACGATTGGTGATGCTTTAGTTAGATTTTTGTTTAGTTTATGTTTGGTTGTACTTTATTGTTGAGACTGTTTGTTTGTTTTTAGAGTGCAACACTTTATTTTAAATGTTATGTTGATGTCAACTGTAGATTTGTGTGACTGTTTTTACATTGGGAACCATTTTAGTATTGTTATTAGTTTTTAGTACTTTGTTGGATGTATTTGTAGTTAACTCTTTCTCAGCAAATATTTATTTGTATTATGTGTTATTTAATGGTTTAAGTATTGTAGCTTTTCATATTAGTACGTGCAATATTTCAAAGTTAAGTTTCAAATCAGAACCTTCAACAAGTAAGTCTTCTCTTTATGTATTAAATGTTTTCTTTGACCCTTTATTTCTCAGTTTTTCATGCAAAATCTTTTAAAAATTTAAGTTTGGGGGGAGGGGAGGGGGAAGAAAAATTCCTTTTTAAGGAAAAGATACTTAATTTTATTTTTCCTCAATTAGTAATATTTTCAAAATATTTTAAAATTTAACATGACCTTCGGTATTAGTGAGTAACTTTAGGTAACTATATTTGTGTTTCTAAATATATAATAAACTTAAGTAAAAATTTTCAATAATAAAAGTTAATTTTAAAGATTAAGATAATTGGTATGATAGAATAAGACTATCTTTTTCTATTTTAAGTGAAGGAAGGACTTTGTATTTTTGAAATATTAAGAATCTTAGAAATTCATGTAAGAAGAAAAGAATATACTTTATGAAAAATCTTTAAGGCTAATATAAATTTAAAAAGTGAAGGAATAGTAACTTAAAGAAGGATAGTGAAGTTCAAAATCATCAAATGTTATCTAGATATAGTAATCATCACATTAAAAAAAAGAGAAAAGAAAATAAAAGAAAAAGGATTGAAAATGATCCTGAAAAGGAAAAGAAAAGAAAAGAAAAAGAAGTGAGGAGAAGCTTGAGGAGAGCCGAATTAAAAATTGAATTTACTTGAATCAACTTAAAGAAGGAGGCTTGGCTACATTTTCTAAACTTATATTTTAGTATTATAGTAAAGTTTCATGAAGTTATTATTCATATGGATATTCTAAGTTGATTTAATATGAAAAATTTGCAATTTTTCTTGAAAAGAATAGAGAATAAAACATCTTAGACTTGACTGCTAGATATTCTTATACCTTTAGTGTTAACTGGAGTTATTTTACATTTTTCTTAAGTTATACTATTATATTTAGTGGACTAAAATATAGAAATTTAGAAGTTAAAATCTTTGTCATGAGTCATATTTTTATGTAGTAAATGAGTTACTTGAGGATAAGTAACATTTAAGTTTAGGAGATTTGATAGACTAAAAATATATGCATTTCTAGAGCCATTCTGTATACTCATTTTTTGTGATATTACACTTTAATGGAAGGTATTTTTTTATGTTTTATTGCAAGTTGTTAATTTTTAGGACTTGGAGCAAAAAGAATGAAATTTGGAGTCAAAATAGAGTTTTTGAAAAATTGTTCAATGTCGATGGCGCCAATTTGGGCACCGACGGCGCCATTTCACAGAGAAGATGGATTTAATTAGATGGCCACTGGTGCCGACAGCGCCAGTGTCACTGTAGACCCAAATTCTAGAAGATTCAACGATTTTGGACACTTTTTGAAGAGTTTTTGGATGAACCTATATGAGAACCGACCTTAGGCTCTATTTAGAGTCAAAATTGATAAGAAAAGACTCTCTTCACACTCTTCCACTCATTCTTGGCCCCCCCTTCGCATGTCTTTGACTCCTCCTTGCCAATTTACATCATTTCACGTCATTCCACATCATTAGTCATTTATTTTCTTTATAGTTTTGAGTTTTTATGGTGAGTTTAAGTGTGAATTGCTCTCTAAGAAGTGTTGGAGAGGGAGAAAAGTGAGAGATTTCTTCTTCTTACATTTCCTAAGAGAGGATACAAGAGATTTCCTTTGAGAAAGAGTTTCAGATAATTTTTGTTTGTTTCTTATTGTTGTATGAACTTCCTTTTATTTATGAAATTTGTGTTTCGTTGTTTTTTTCTCATGAAGTCTGAGTAGTTTCCTTTATCTTTCTCCATACTCTGAGATATGGTGAATTGAAGAGATAATTTGGATGTGCCAATGTTAAATTATAAAATAAATTGTGATGGTTTTTCAACTCCATTCTTAATTTACTTTTTGATCTGTTCAATTGAATTGTTAAAATATATTGTGAAACATATGATCCGGGAAATGGAGTATGAGTTCTACAACAAAGTGAGAATCACATTTAAGTCCATGAATGAGTATTTCGTTCATGGAATTAAGTGTAAATAAATAGGGAAATATACTTTGTTGGGTGTAAAATTGGAGATTTCTAGGGTGACAGACTAAAATCCTCAAATCGATCTTAGTACTTAAAAATTAAAGCGAGAGCTAGCCTTCAGAGAAAAAAGTGAGCTCTGGAGTGGGAGCCAGTATCCTCCTTGCTTAACCACAGATTTAGGGACTAAACCTAAGATTAGCCAATGATTTTCTATAACACTGAATCGGGTAGAGAATTAAAATTACTCATATTTGGCAAAATACAAATTTAAACTATTTAACTTATCTCATTTCATCAAAAACTCATTGTAGTGGGAAAGATGTTTTTTCATATTAGAAAACTTCATCACATAAACATAGTTTAGTAGTTACTATTTTAAATTATACATTTAAATTTTTCTAGTATTTAATAATTTAGTTTTGATTGTATCTCAAACAATCGAAATTAGAGACAGTAATTTTGTTTTATTTCTGTGAATTTCCTAGTTAATTTATCATCTCAAATTTAAACTTTTCTCGTGCGATCGATATTTGGGGCTTAAATAAAAAGTTATATATTACTTGATAGCGATACATATACTTGCGTATAATCCCAACATTAAGTGCTTAACATTATTATTCATAAAATACAACATCAAGATTTTGGCACTATTGTAAAGCAGGGTCAACATTATAAATTTTACACAGCTATATTCACCGGGATCATATATCATTTTCTCAGATCTTAAGATTTTGTACACTTAGAATGGTTAGATTTTTTTTAATTTACAATTATTTTAATAGTCCAGCAACATAAGAGTTAAATTAAGTTGGATCATGTATTTTTAAACCTTTCCTAGTATAATCTCCATTAGCCCTAATCTATTATAAATTAAGATATTCATGGGTCTACCTTCTTTACATAAGAAATTAATGGGTTTATGTCCTTCTTGGGTTCTTCTAAATTTTTACATACTAACTCCAAATAAAATTTAAATAAACAACTTAAACTTTTAATACTAATTATAAAGGTTAATTACAAATTTTACTATATTCTTAGATCCTTTGCGTTGATTCATTTAATAGTAATAAATGTATTATATTTGTGTAAGTCCAACATGACTAATGGGGTCTATTTATTGACAACATTTTTTAATATGAATGATAAGGCTTTAGACTTGTTAGACCAATTTAATCCCTCCATTCATACTCCTACCTTTATGTAGAGCCAATAATTTTTAAATTCTCTTAGGAATGTATTACAATAGACTTATTCTCTAGCTGTCAAAAAGGACTTAAGCAGCTCTATCAGATAACATTCGTAGTGTAGTTAAGTCTAGTTTGTTATATAATGTGCCTAAAGTTCACTTAATTTCATGATAGCTTAAACCAAACAATGAATAACCCAAGGGTAAAATAACCTCTTTCATTTGATAAATACTATAGACCTTGAACTTTATTTCTAGTCTATGTGAGCTTGAACTATATTTTTTATAAGAAAAATAAAATACAAAGTAACAATTGATGGGTGAGTGAATGATTGAAACATTTCATGTTATTATTCCATGTTATGGTTCCTAGGTTTCTCTAGTCACTCTTAGGCATCAAAATTTTAAGCTAGGTGAATTTGATCATAATTATAAGCTATGAACAATCCATAAGAGTCAAAATAGCTTAAGATCAATCAAAATATTCATGACCGTTTGATTTTAATTAACCAACAACTTTTAGAATATAAGCTAAAGTTTAGCAATATTTATTCGAAATAAACTCAATCAAAAATTAATTGTGAATCTTCACATAACTTTAAATGAGCAATTAATTAATCTTTATATTGTTTAAGATTACTAATGGTGTTTAACTATCCTGAATATCATAAAAAAAAAGTCTAAGAAAGCCTATTTGCACTTAGTCCACTTAGCATTAGGTTGACAAATGAACATATGATGACCAACTTAGAAAGTCATTACTTTAATTATATATTTTATAAGTCACATAGACTAAATGCTCAATCTTTATCTTAAGAGCCTTGACATTTTACCTAATGCCAAATGACCAAAAGTGAGCTAACCAATCTAAATTTACCCATTCACTCATTAATAATTTATTAAGATAATTCTATATATAATTGAACCTAAATTTAAGCATTAGTGATTCAAATTGGACAAGGAGCTCCATATTTTGACTAAGATGGTCACTAATAGTGACTCTTAGTCAATTATAATTTACTTATAAACAGAAAATAATCCATTGAATAGTTTATGATTTCAATTAAACTTTAACTTGATCAAACTATTCCTATTACTTCTTAAGTGACTACGAAAGTGAGCTACAATAATGAATTAACTCAACCAAAGATAAGCTAAGGGACAAAAATTAGCTCTAAACACTAATTGCTCAATTCTAGTTTATGTTTGTCCTAAAAGTTTTTGAATTGATGTAGACCTTCAATAAGATATTAGATTAGCCATATAATAATTTGATTGCAAGTCCCATAGTTTATCAACATTTGAGATATTTTCTTAGTTGGCGAATAATTAGCTGATTTTAAGGATTGGACACTTGTATTCAGTTTTTTTGGATATTTTCTAATCATTGATAAGATTAAAATTACTAGGTTGTCCCTAAATTTATTTATGCCTCGCATAGTATTAACTGATAAATATCTCTCTATCCAATAAATTGAGTGACCTTAAGGGGGAGAAGGTTAGACATCAGAGTTAAAGTTACCTCATGTTATGCAAATTTCATCAATTAGCTATATTTCTTCCAAACATTATTTCTATATTTTTTTGCAACTAATCCAAGCTCTTCTTATGTTAGTTTTCTTAAATCATAGCTTGCCATAAGGGAGCTCATGCTTCGTGAAACAAAGTGTCATTGTCAACTATAAAACCCTTGTTCCAATTAGTTTCTATCCTACTATTTTTTTATGAATTAAATTATTTCCATAATTACCCCAATTTCGCTTGAAAATAAGGATTCCTCAATAACCCTATGTATATCCCTAGTCTAAGATAGGTTGAAGAAAGGGCACTACATGCTAGATCTACTATAATTGGAACTACAATCAAAATTTAATAACATATATTAAATAACTTTAAATTCATATGCTGATAAAAATACCAAAGTTTTTTAATCTTTGATAAAAAAGTATTCATTGTTTTTTGTTCAATCCATATGGAAGTTATAGAAGAATTTTTGTTCTCTTCCATAAGATACAATAATGTATGAATTTACCTTGGGTCAAGATTTACACCTCATTATGCTAAAAACACCTTCAATGAATATTATATATCACACATTATTTTTTATTTAATTATAAGATTCTTCATCACCTAAATAAAATGGTAAAATCCCATATTTTAAAATCTATGCAAAATTTATAAATAGGATTATGGTTTGGCCAAAAAAGTATGTTCATAATATGTTATTTTTGCATGTTTTGCACATGGGTAATCTCAGCTTGAGACATCATTGTTGTCTGGAACCATCCCTAAAAGTGCAAAAAATTCAAAAAAAAATAATTTAAATTTTTTTCATTGTAGGTGTAATGTCATAAGGTCTGTATGGGCATGGCTACTTTGGACTAATCTTTGTCATAATTTACATGATTGAATATTATACATACTTTCTTATACTAATATTTATTTTGTAGGATTTAATTTAATTTTTTCTTTAAGGTATATTTTCAAAATTTAAAAAAAAAAAAAGAGTCTCGTTAGCCCTTTGCGTTATAGCACAGCAAAGCCTAACTACCTTTATTTATTTGTACCAAAGGTAGTAAGAACTTTAATTTTTTCAAGAACCTATTAATGATGCCTTAACATTGGAGAGCCTTAAAGTAAAAGCTTGAAGACTTACAATGTCATTATTATTAGTAGATTGATTAAAGTGGGTGTAGCACAGCAAAAAGTCTAACTACCTTTATTTTTTCTTTTTTCCTTTTTTTTATTTTTTGTCTTATAGAACCTAACTGGAATTGGATTTTATTTTGTAATTATTTATTCTTTTGAACTATGATGTATTTATTGGGCGGACCAGCAGAAATTCCTATAATTTTATGGGTTTTTTTACATTATTATTTGGAGTGGCCTCTCAAATTCTATGGTGATCGACCCGTAAGAAACGTAAAATATTTGCGTACGTAAGACTTATGCAGGGCTGATTACGTCAGTAACCTACAAATAGGTTACAGGGAGGGTATTGGGAGGTTATAACCGCTTTATACCCTTGTAACCTATATGTACCTTCTAGTAAGTTCTGCGCTTTTTTTTTCATACATTTGTAGGTTACAGTAGGTTACAAGGAGGTTACATGGAGTATAACGTGGATATAACCCCTCAATACTACCCTGTAACTTATTTATAGGTTACTGACGTACGCAGCGCTGCATGCGTCTTACGTATGCAAATTTTTCCCGTAAGAAATAAAATTTTACTTAAATTTTGAAATGCCTAAAATCAAATATAGAATGAAAAAAATATTCATTAAAAATTTTTATGGCTTATTTATTTAAGCTATTATTACAAAATTGAATAAATAATGTAATATTCTCATGGACATAATTTTTACCTTTGATATCGACGCATTGGCATATTCGTAAAAATGTAATTACATAAATTTTTAATTAAATAAATTTCTTTTTGCTGAGCACATTTATATAACATGTGAGTAATACATAATAAATAATAGCCTAGCTCACCTTAGAGAATATATATATATATATATATATATATATATATATATATATATATATATATATATATATATATATATATATANTATATATATATATATATATATATATATATATATATATATATATATATATATATATATATATATATATATATATATATATATAATTTATGTCATGAATTTATTCAAAGGTGATCATGATTTTTAGCTTTAGTGGTTAACTTGTGCGTTCCGATACCGAAATTAGAAAATAATTTATAAATAATATAAAAAATTTATATTAAATGGCGAGATATTATACCCATGTGATTGGACTTCTTAGCTTTAGTGACTAACTTGTGTATCCTAATACCTATACTTAAAAATAAACTAACCCATCTTGTATTTGCATGCTAAATTTGGCCATATTATTTACGAAGCAATTTCGTAAGATTAGCTGGCTCTCCTTTTTGAGCTAGATTCTAAGACAACTGACAGGTCAACTTAACCTCTGGTGGTACTTATGAATCCCTTAGATGCAAAATAGACTTAAATTCGAATTGATACTTTATTGTATGTTCTTACCTTATATATAAGATTCAAAGTTGTTATTCCTTTTTCTGTCCTTTTTTTTCTTCTCAATCTTATGCTTATAAATTAAATAAGAGCCATAAATATTTAGATAAGATGGGTCAATTAGGACTCAAATCAATCCTTGAAACACAAATCCAAAACAATGAAAATATTGAGTAGTCTTAAGCATATCAAAATCTAATACTCTTACTCTTACACAATTGAGAGTCTTTTTTTATTTTTTTTCAAAGTTAAGTTAACCCTATAAAAAATTATATGATTATTTCATTTATAAAATTTATAATTCTAAAATTATGTAATTTTCTTAATTAAGAGTTATTTTCCAGAAGAAGACTTACTCTTAGAATATAATTAATGTTACAATCGTGCCTTTACAAGAAAGATGTAACTTATAATAAAATAAACTATGTTAATGAGAAAAGGAAAGCCTCTGAAACATAGATATAACTTAATTTTTAGAACTTAAATTTATTTTTTGAGATAATTATATAATAGAGTCGTTATTTTTAAGATAATGTATTATCCTCTTATTATTAATTAATTAGAAATAGTAATATTTTCTATAATTAAACTTGTCCAAAATTATGTGTGAAATTTTCAGAAGTCTATTGAATGCGCCAATTATTATTTCTATATTTTTTTACCTCAAACATAATTTTTCCTTCATAGTAAACAAATGTAAATTTGCCTTTCAATTATATTTATTTTGCATCAGTTGTTTATATTAAGAAAAGGCATACAAGCTGTAGAAAATTTGGAGTCTTTTTTAGGAATTGTCTTCTACTATAAAAGTTAAAGATGTGTTTTCATATCCGTAATTATTACTTACTTTCTCATTATACTTGAAACTCTAAAAAAATTTCCACTCTTTTGCTAGTACACCCACATCACACAAGCTTTATTTGATTGTTTAGGAATAAAACATCCATAGAGTCATCACCATCTCCATCTTTTTTTTTCTCAGAGAATGTATGGGTTCTCTTTGGTTTTTTTCTTTTTGTTTTTTATTCTTGTTTTTTATTCTGAAAACATGTTTAGTGAATTTTATCATGTTTTAATTCTTCATTGTAACAAAATTAACTTAATTAAAAAACACTCAATTTATCTATAAATTAATTTGAGTGTTTTTCAAAATAATTTGACATTTATTACAAACCTTACATGTTTCATTTCAAAGTAAACTATAGATAGAAAGAAGTAATGAAAAAATTAAAAATCAAAATCAAAAGCGATCACAAGTAGCCCATTAGTTTCCCATTGTTAATTCATAAAGTGATACATGATGCATCATTTAGCCTTGAATTTGCTTATTTGTTATATTATGATCTATTCATTTATGAGTACTTGATTTGCCTTACTACATGTATTTGAAAAATTTTAAACCATCATTGACTCATAAATGAAGGAAGGTGTTGAGTAAATATAGAAATCTCATCAAGAAAACTGCTAGATTATGCTTTCTAATTATAGTTGTTAGAGGAATTGATTTCATATGTTGTAATCCACCAAAATGACAAACCACTGTCAGTTTGATAATAGAATTATACAATCAACTTATATATCTAACAAAAAAAAAATTATAATAACTTTGATTGTAATACTTTATGAAACATCAAATCCTTAGTCTATCTTTATCATAGATGTCCGAGCAATTTGGTTATCTTTTCAATGTTCTCGAAGTGGTAAAATAATGTTGATGCTTAGCTCACATTTAGATTGGAAATGTTCCAAACAAAAACAAAAGGAAAAGTCTTATATTTTTACTTCTAATGAAGTTCAAAATTAGGTTTAAGGTTAAACCTTCTTCAATTTATTTAAATAAGGATTTATTAATGGTTTTAAAGATTTAAAATGTAATCTGGGCCAAAATCAACCCTTAATCAAATAGAGTTTGTTCAACAATAAAAAAGATTTTAATGCTAACTTGAATTTTTTATGATAAATGGTTGAACCCTCTCCAAGCATTATTTGAATAAAATTCAAATATTTAAACAAAGTTTGAACCAAGTTTGCTAGAGTTTTGAACCTTTTTAAACAATAATGTATCAATTTAGACAAGATTTGAAAATGTTATATTATTAGGTGAGCACTCTTTGTTCGTATTTTTTATTAGAATTACTTTTAATTTTANAATTTCCACTCTTTTGCTAGTACACCCACATCACACAAGCTTTATTTGATTGTTTAGGAATAAAACATCCATAGAGTCATCACCATCTCCATCTTTTTTTTTCTCAGAGAATGTATGGGTTCTCTTTGGTTTTTTTCTTTTTGTTTTTTATTCTTGTTTTTTATTCTGAAAACATGTTTAGTGAATTTTATCATGTTTTAATTCTTCATTGTAACAAAATTAACTTAATTAAAAAACACTCAATTTATCTATAAATTAATTTGAGTGTTTTTCAAAATAATTTGACATTTATTACAAACCTTACATGTTTCATTTCAAAGTAAACTATAGATAGAAAGAAGTAATGAAAAAATTAAAAATCAAAATCAAAAGCGATCACAAGTAGCCCATTAGTTTCCCATTGTTAATTCATAAAGTGATACATGATGCATCATTTAGCCTTGAATTTGCTTATTTGTTATATTATGATCTATTCATTTATGAGTACTTGATTTGCCTTACTACATGTATTTGAAAAATTTTAAACCATCATTGACTCATAAATGAAGGAAGGTGTTGAGTAAATATAGAAATCTCATCAAGAAAACTGCTAGATTATGCTTTCTAATTATAGTTGTTAGAGGAATTGATTTCATATGTTGTAATCCACCAAAATGACAAACCACTGTCAGTTTGATAATAGAATTATACAATCAACTTATATATCTAACAAAAAAAAAATTATAATAACTTTGATTGTAATACTTTATGAAACATCAAATCCTTAGTCTATCTTTATCATAGATGTCCGAGCAATTTGGTTATCTTTTCAATGTTCTCGAAGTGGTAAAATAATGTTGATGCTTAGCTCACATTTAGATTGGAAATGTTCCAAACAAAAACAAAAGGAAAAGTCTTATATTTTTACTTCTAATGAAGTTCAAAATTAGGTTTAAGGTTAAACCTTCTTCAATTTATTTAAATAAGGATTTATTAATGGTTTTAAAGATTTAAAATGTAATCTGGGCCAAAATCAACCCTTAATCAAATAGAGTTTGTTCAACAATAAAAAAGATTTTAATGCTAACTTGAATTTTTTATGATAAATGGTTGAACCCTCTCCAAGCATTATTTGAATAAAATTCAAATATTTAAACAAAGTTTGAACCAAGTTTGCTAGAGTTTTGAACCTTTTTAAACAATAATGTATCAATTTAGACAAGATTTGAATATGTTATATTATTAGGTGAGCACTCTTTGTTCGTATTTTTTATTAGAATTACTTTTAATTTTAATAAATAAATTTATTCTTTATATGTAACATAAATCATATAAGTCAATAAATAATTATTTTATTGATATTTCCATGCCATTTTAACATTGAAGTTCTTATGCATAAATTTGTATTCATATTCAAAATGTTTATTGAAACATTCTAATTTTCAGTGTAATCATCTTACTAGAGAAATCTCACCATGGAAGAATGAAAAAATCATATAGCGAGGTAAGAAGGAAATGTGATGATGTGTATATAGCTAGAAGCATTGTTAACTCTAATTGGAGCAAGATATAATTCATGGGTTCTATTCTTACATTACTTTTATGGGTATTTATTTATAGAACTATATTTGAGGGATTTTTCTAGATTAAAAAGATTAAAAAATACTAGTTCAAATAAGCATATTATGAAGGAAAAAAGATCATTTTGTTTCTCAAAATAAGCTAATTGACAATTTGTCTATTTAGTTATTAAATAGGAATTCATAATATCTAAAATAGACTTGACAAATGCAAAGCAGTGTCCATTACATATCATATTCTTAAAAAAAAGTATTTTAAATGTTTTGCCTTGCATATATATGAAAATATGTATTTTACTTTTTAAAAAGGAACACAAAAGTTTCAAGGATTTAGATGACAAGCATAAAAATTAATTTTTAGGTATGGTGTCAAAGAAGTCAGTGATCCTTTTATTTTCTTTAATGAATAATTTATTAATAGAACTTAAATCATGATGC
>NEWO01000669.1:26789-53725 GCA_003013225.1 Phalaenopsis aphrodite | reverse complement strand
GTTTCAGAGAGTGTCCTATTTTGGCCTTGAAAATGAACTCTGAAATTGAGCTCACATAGAGGGGATTAGAGCTAGAAATTGGGTGTGCTAAGGTTTGGGATGCTGGGATACTGATTTGTAATGAAATGGGCAGGGTTTTGATAAACTTTATTTTCCGCAGCCTCCTTGGCCATGGGGATGGCTGCTTATATAGCCATGGTCATGGCCTGTCTCAGGGAAAGCTAAGGGTTGGGATTAGCTGTCTTGGTGACGAGAGGAAGATCCCAAGTGTCCAATGGCAGTGAGACACATCAGAAAGGTTTAATTTGATTTTAAATCAAGTTGGGTGCTCTTGGCTTGGTGTTTTTTGGTGACCTAGGTTGTGGCTAGTCAATGATCAGTCACTTCATGGGTTAGGGAGGCCGGGGGGTGCTTAATTATGTATTACCCCCAAGGGTTAATGATGATGAGGAGATTTTTGGTTAAAGCCCAAAAATGGGCATGAATCCATTAATTTAGGGATCCATTGGTACATAGCTTGGTTTGGTGGGTTTTGTATGGTTTAGCTTGGTCCAAAGGAAGGGCTTAGTGGTTGTGGTGGTCTTTGTTTGGCCAATTTGGCTTGATTAGGTTAATTTTTGGTGAAGCGGTCCATGTGGGTCAAAATGGCTAAGTGTTGGGTTTCGGTTAGGCTAGCCATGACCTTGAGCCCAATTCATTGATCAACATTGTGTAGATGATTGTAATGAAGATTTTTAGGGAGGGAATGAAATGCTTTTGAGTTCAATTGGGGGTTCAATTTAAAGGATTTTAGAATTTTGATCAATTTGGGCATGTTGGGCTAGACTTGGGTCTAGATTGGGCTAGACTTCGGCTAAGTCCAAATTGATTATTGAAAATGATCAATAGGAATGTCATGAAGAGTTTTCAACATAAATTGGGTGTCAATTTTGGGGCTAAGATAATCAATTTGGTGGAATTTTAGAGGTATGACCAATTTGGGGAAAATTTGGGTTTTTTGGACTTAGGTCAAAATTAATTAAAATTGAGGCTTCACCAAGGCCTATTGAAGGTCAAGTTTGATTTGTAGGATTTTTATGAAGAGTTTTCAACAAAAACTGTAGCAAATTGGGTAGGCTATGCGGTTCAATTTGGTGAGACTAAGTCATGTAGCCAAAATTGGGGGTTTGGCCTATATCAAAATTGGGCTAAAATCATGGACCAATTAAGCTTGAATTTAGTTTAAATTTGTCACATGGAAGGTTTATTTGAGTTTATGATTGAAATTGGGGGAAATTAGGACCAAATCGATGGACATTTGAGGTAAACTTGAGGAAATTGTGCCCTTTAAAGGTAATTTGGGGGTTTTGGTTAAAATAATCAAATTGCTCAAATTGGATTCAATTGAGGGTTACAAAAGGGTTTTGGAAACATTTGGAGTGATTTTGGATATGTTGGAAAAGTTTGGGGTGCCAAGGGCATTTTTGTAATTTTGGCAATTTTGGGGGTATTTTGGTAAATTTGGAACTTTTTGGTGGTTTTGGGTAATTTGGGTATTTTGAAATGGTTTGAAATGATTTTTGAACAAATTTGGATATTTTGGATGAATTTGATGATTTTGACCAGATTTGGGATTTGGGATTTGGGAGTGTTTAGGTAATTTGGAGGATTTTGGGACAAAAGACCAAGTTAAATATTTTGGGTAGAATTTGGGAGATAACCACCATAAATGAGCTATGGACCAATGGAAACCCCATTTGGGTCCTCTACGTATTAGTCTTATCTAATCCCTAGCCTAGGGCTAGTGGGTTTAGGGGACCATCTACATGAGTCTCCCAAAGGATCAAGGGACCAAAGTTAGGAAAATTTGGGTTTCAGGTTGTGAGGGATTGTGAGTGAGAGTGAGTGTAGTGAGTGAAAGTGAGTGTCTTAGCCCTAGACCAACACCTAAGGTCAACCCTAAGGGCAAAACAGTCCTATGGGAACTCACCTTGAGCTCCCCCATACCTACTAAGTGCTAAAGGTTAGGACCAATATGTAGAGCTTCAAGTTGAGCAAGGAAGAGTGCAGAATTTCTAATAGTGTGGGTTCCTTTTCCAGTTTTCTAGGAACAGTCAATAGGAAATCCTATGGCTAGACCTTAGGCTACTAAAGAGGAAAAACTAAACCTCAATCAAAAGTGAGGTCAACCAGCGCACAATGAGTGTTCACGGTTGTATATGACTCTCACCTAGCACGAGTCACTCTATTTAGCCTCTGAATCCACTTGATGGGTGAGTCATACTACCTAGCTTATCATGACCCATCAACAATTTCAAATCAAGCCACCCAAAGTTCAAAAAATCCAACACATCCAATACAACTAAGAATATAAGCCAAAAACCGAAACAATTAATTGATTTATCTCATCAAATTACTGATTATAATGAACAAAACAAATTTGCTCAAACCAAGAAAAATATGCAAACGAGAAAAGATATGTCTAAAGAGTGTATAACACACCAATAGCAACAGACATAAAATTTAGTTTTTCAAACAGACATAAAATTTAGTTTTTCAATCATTAAATTGTTCTGCCTTAGGGTGCAAATGGACATACAAGCCCACACTATTTGGATGGGGTACATATAAAGCTTGGTTGGTAGCTCAGAGCTTTAAAAAAAGGTATAGGGTTAATTATCTTGAATCCTTTGGTTTTGTAGCATAAATACTGTCAATTACAATTCTATTAGTAGTTGTTATACATGAGAGATCCTTCAATTAGCCGAGTCAGATGCTTTTCTATATGGAAAATTAGAAGATGAATATATATCTCAACGCGTGGTTTTAATTGTCAATAGAATCTACAACAAATTTGTTATATGAGAATATTTACATATGGGTTAAAACAAGTACCTAGACAATGGTACTTACCTACTTAAGATGGAAAGGATTTAAATTCAATTAAGTTCATCCATCACTTCATATATATCAAAAAGATTGTTATGTTATTTTCCCCATAATCTATCTGGATGATATTCTTCTTACGGAAAATGACTCGATTTTCATACAAGAACTTTCGAGAGTATTCATAGCAATTTTAACATAAACAATTCAGAACTGCATCTGCTTTTCTAGTAAATCAATTTCACATAACTACATCAAAATACCATCCGATTTAGACCTTATATATACTACAAATCCTGAAACAAGCAAGACTCCAAAACTGCAAAGAAGTCATTACACCATGCTCAACCAATGCTTCCACAAATGAATCTTTACAGCGGTCATTTTAGACATCATAAGGTATAGGCATTTGGCAGGAATGCAGATATGCCTTATATTGCATATACAATTAATCAAGAAGTCATTACAACGACATACATTGCATATGTGATTAATCAAGTATACCAACATATGCACTCACCTACATTTGAAAATTTTGAGCAAACTAAACATATATTAAAGTACTGCAAAGAAACACTCACAGATGAACTTCGTTTCAATGAAGGTTCTTCCCTAGTTGAATCCCACTTGGATTCAAAATGGCTTGGGGATTTGATTACGAAAATACTTATTTCTAGTCACTACACTTTCCAAGGAAACAATCTTTTTTAATGAATCATACAAAAAAGAACCAACTATGGCTAAATCGTCTACGGAAGAAGAATATAGAGCTCTATCATTAGCCACGATAGAAGTGATGTGGCTTAAGCGCAAGAGTAGATTTCAACTACTGCTAGACACACAAACAATCATTTTCTGTGACAATACATCTTCAATTGCTCTAGCAAATAATCCTATATTTCATGCTCGTACCAAGCATGTTTAAGTTGATCATCAATCATTCATCAGAGATAAAATTACAACCAAAATAATTACATTACAGCACAACCACACAAGGCTGAATTGCAGATATATTCATTAAAGCCTTATGCTCCGCTATTTTTCTAAATCTTTGGAACAAACCAACAGTACAACCTCTGGATGCAAGTTGGGGGGCCCTGGTGAACCAAATGAGGTTACAAGAAGGCGGGAAAGCGAATTTTATAACCAATCAAAGGTTGATTGTTCTACAAAGGTTCTCCTCTAACTGGTGCATACATTTATCTAGTCTTTCAATATCTTAATGGCAGTGATCTTTTATTCTTGAGCCTTCAATTCATAGGTGATAAATTGGAAGAGGGAGAAAGAGAGAATTTATCAGTTTTATTTTCGCTTCAAGGTGAGAGCCATGAGATAAAATTACACAAGAAATAAATATCGGAATTATGAAATAGTGCCATATATAGACTTCATAAAAATCTGATAAAATATTTATCTCTTTAATTATAGTAAATGGAAATAAGATTTATTTATTCGGGGGTGGATTGGCATAAAGCTTGTCATTTTCAAATAAACTGGCAAATTCTGTTGACTAGGGTTGTAATTCTCTAAATGAGCATGCCTCTTTAGTATATTGGCAGAGTATTCTGTCAGTTGCTTCTAATTTATCCCAAATCTGATAAACGCATAAAAAACAGCCACTTTTAATCGTTTGGATTGACTCAGACTAGACAAGCAGTCTAAAACATACAAACATTTCCGTTATCATAATTAATAACTTTTATAATTTCTGATCAAATAAGTTGATATTATTTAAAAATTAATTAATTTGACATGATTTAAAGAATAATCAAATAAGCCCGATGTTTACACTAGGTTGAGCCTGTATCTAAAATTGGTGATAATCTACGGTCAGGATTATTTCCGATTTTTTTTTAAAAAAAAAATTTTAGATGGGGCCCACAGAAATACATCAGGACCGTAAGACACGCACGCTGCGTGCGGTGTCCGATCTGTATGGAATAATTTTTCCTAAAATTGAGTACTATGTATGTAAATTTTGATTTGATTGTGGCATTGTGTAATTTTATCTATACAACACAAACTTTTTTTAAGAAAAAATACAAAAACTTTCATATTTATGTTACAAAAAAATTTGATAATAAATAATAATTATTTTTACTTTGAAATTATTTTGAACAAATTTAGTTTGAAAAACAAAAAACTCAGGATCTCTTAATTGAAAAACCGTTTAACCTACATTTTAATTAATATTAATTTAAAAAAAAACAAATAAAATTATTACTACACATGATTTTTTTTTTAGCATCTCGAAAGATAAAATTATTTTAAAAATACAAAGCAATCACCAATGGATGCAAATTAGAAAGCAGCGGCTCAAGTAGAGAATATAAGCCAAATAAATATAAGCTCTCAAATTTACTCTTAATTCACGAACAGCACTATCCCTATCTGCTCTGTCTCTCTCTCTCTCTCTCATTTTCATTCAGACGGTACAACTCCAGATGATAGCAAGCATTAACCATCTGCAACTACAGAAGATTTGAAGTTATACACGCATTCATGATTAAGAAAACAGAAACCGCATTGATGATTTCAGAAAGGAGGCAGCTCTATGACACTAATCGTCCATCTCTGCAACATTTAGTTTCGCTACTGTTTAAAGCTTCCTAATGTGATCTCTTTCTCTTAACGAGCAGAATGTTTCTAAGTATGGACAAAAGCTTCTAAAGCTCAGGCGAGGAGGACTCCATGCTCAATCACAAGCTCCTTGGTTTCTCCATTATCTGTGATTTGTTTTGTGTTCAATTTCTTGAATGGAGGCAGCCCTGGGAAAGAAGATGACAATGAATCACCACAGCTGGATGAGTTCTCGGAGTTGAAGCAAGAACCGACCACACAATTTGGGCTTCCAGGAGAAGAATAAGAGCAAACTGAATCACAATGGTTGTGATAAAAATCCTTCCTTTTAGTCCCGGCGCCATGGCCAAAGCACTCGCCGTTGACATAGAGACCAAGAATGAGCTGGCAGGCGCCAGCTACTCTTTCCTGAAGATGAGCTCGGCTAGCTTAAGAAAAGGGGAAAACAATATGATAACAATAGAGGGGAGGGAAGAGAAATGGCATGGGTCAGACCTTTGAAACGTTAAGAAGATCGAGAGGAATATCCATCACCGGCAAAGAGCTGGAAATATCCCCCGGCAGCCTCACCGCGTACACCAGCGCTGCCGCTGCCCAAACCGACGGTGGATACCGAACCCATCCCAAATCTTCGCACCAAAATCCAAGTTTTAGATTACTGATACATAAAACAAAACAAAAAGGCCAAATCTGTGCTACTCACCAGCGATAACAGACAACAAAGCGGCCTCGCAGCAACGAAAGACCTCCTGCAAGCGGCCGGATGCAGCTGGAATCTTGTGCAGGAGACGGTGGATGAGGGAGAGAGGAGTAACGGGATTCATTCTCCACCGAAGCGTGGACAGCAGGAGGAGCTCCATTCGTCGTATCGTCCGGTTCTCGAACACGTAACCCATTTCCTCGCCAGCCGCCGCAGATGGTACTTGCAAATCAAGAAGCAGGGGAACTCGTGTCTCCTCAACTTTCGCCGCAAGAGAAAGGCAGGCCACGGCGGCAAGCCGCCCCATCCATGGCTTGTCTTCTTGTAACCTTAAACCGCCGCCACCGGCGGCAAGAAAGCAGCGGTCTAGGTAGTTGACAGCGAGGAGTACCGTCTGAACAGAAAACCCATGTTGAACGCTACTTCTTGCCACCCATTGAACGGCATTATTCCTCGCCGGAATGAGGTAGGTGTCGCAGGCAGCGACTGAGAGTTCTGGGTGGGTTTCCATCTCGTTGGCAAGGAGAGAAGAGAGCGCCTCCGTCCACCCCTCATCATCCTCATCTTCTTCTTTATCCTCTTCTTCGTTCAATGCAAGAAACTGCTCAGTTTCTTCTTCCTCAAAATGATCTTCCTGGCAGAAGAGAGGGTCAAACAGAGAAGAGAAAGACATTATCTTTCTGCTTCGCTTCTTGTTCCTCGTCCTCACTGGCGATGCGAGCTCATGCTTCTAATCTCTTTGAGGATCCGTGTTTTGGTTATCTCACAGCTAGACTCCGGCGATAGCTTTTAGCTCTGAGTCTGGTTTTGATGTCTTTTCAGCTTCGGCGAGGACGGCCTCGGGGGGCAGGGAGCGAGGAGGCTCTTGCCCGTTCTGCAGAGAGGGTAAAGAGGGAAAGGGGCGGGGGTTTTAATTGGCAGCTGCCGCTTTGTCCTTTAACTTTCCCAAATTTCCTCCTTTATTTTTTTACTTTTTCTATTATGCGGAAAAGTTGATGTTTACCGTTCATCCTTTGTTTTTATTATTGTTTACTGATGGTTACTGTCTTTTTAAGACTTCTGTCAACTGCCCATCGCTTGTGAGTTGTAGGCCCGACCTAATTCTTAGAAGTTAATAAATGTTTGGTCTAATTGCTATGATTAAATTATTTTAATCCTACTAATTTTATAAATAGACATATTATAGTGAGATTATATATATATATTATTTATATATGATTATGAGATTATTTCAACAAGCTTTATGTCATTGTTAATACCATAGAAGTAAATCCATGGAGTCTAAATTTTATGTTTTTTTATCTAAATAATTCTATTTTATTTTTTTGATATATTTTTGTTTGGTTAAAAAGCCTTTAAAATATTCATAAGCCCAAACTAATCCCTAATTAAAATATGAAGGATAATATCTTAAATTTATGCAAACATTCAATCATTTTAAAAATTGAATCACTCTGTTATGTCTTCTAAGCGTTTTAAGTAGACAGCCAGTTCTCTTGGCTTTATTACATATTCTCACTTTCAATCACGCTAAAAGGGATCACCTCATGTCATTCATCTCACTATACTAAATAGATAAGACAGGATTTACCAAGTTTTTCATTTCAGTTGTAACACATTCGTCATGCCGCCCAACATTAACCCTCTAGTGTCATCTCATGCTTTCCATTGAATGAATGTCTAGCTTGATAACTATGTTAAAAGACTATGAGTCCGTTTGGGGCAGCTTATTTGGTGTGGTGTGCGTTTTCCAAACGCTAAAAATAGTGTTTTCACACCGCACCTGTCTAGGTGCTGTGACAGTAGTCTGACTTTTCCAAAAAAATTAAAATTTGTAATATCTACCACACTTAGCTTATCAACAAATTATTCAATATGCTGCAGCTGCCCCAAACAGACCCTATGTCAAACACTATGTTAAAACACCGTGCGAGAAGGCGATTTTTGAAAGTGAGATTTGATATAGAAGTTCATTATAGATTAGAAAAAAAATTGAACTAGCAATATGTGATTTGAATTAGGTTTCAAAAACTATTAATTTTAATCTTATTCAAACTTATTTAGAATTTTGTAAGCTTATGATTCAAATTGAAGACAAAAGGTGGATCAAGACCTTGTCTAATCCTATTGTCTAAACCTTTAGTTGAAAAGTTAGGTTCGAACCTTGTTTTGGAAATATTCTAAGTTTTGATTCTTAGGCTTGAACCATGCAATTCCATACAATTTGATATTTTACCCATATCATAACGTGGCTCAAAAAAATTTTGAAATCCTATGAAAGGAGTCAACTTAGTTCAAATCGATTTATCAGTTTGAACTTATAATTATTCCATTTGCCTTTTTATGAATATTAATGTCAAATTTTAGCATCTTTAGAAAGTTGAGTAATAGTGGCCGATTCACTTATATAGTTGTGGTATAATAAAGAAAGTTACGAACAATGTAAAATTTTTTTTGCCCTTTACATGTAACTTCTAGAGCCTTGACTCATTAAGTACTTGTAAATAATAAATGTTACTTTGTTAATTTTAATGGTAAAGATAATAAAACAGAACTTTTGTTATTGGATTTTCATTAATAATTGGATTGGATTTTTTAGAATCATTTAATGTTCATAAGCGTGCATATGATAAATTGTTATTTATTTAAACGGTAACCACAATTTTAAGAATACAAATCCTGAGAACATTTTTATTTTTGGCAATGATCTATGAATATTTCAAAGTTATGGTTGTATTTTGTCATTGATGGATTGATATTGAGTTGAGCTGAGAAAAGCATTGCTTTTTGGAGATGTTATCAAAGTTGGTCAAAGAAGAGTTATTATCTTATTTGTTTTTTTTTTCAAATCACATAAAATATTTTGTTTTCTACTTATATTGTTGTACATTATTTCCTAACCTAAAGGATCTTTTTATGCTTTCATATTTGGGTAATAATTATGACACCTGACAAATGCTTCGACGCTCAGGTGGATTACGCAAGTGCACAGTCAAAGTAGTATCTGATTTTCTTGAGTATAGATTATCGATCTCATAGGGAAATGGGGTGAACTAATTTAGTAAAAATTTCTAGCTTACTTAATTCGTCCTCAGTTTGGAGTTTAAAGAAACTTAAGCTATGTTATCAGTCCCTACTGTATTGCAAACAAATTTAAATTATACTCCTATTGGATTTCTGATTCTATCGCGTGCCAAGTGTTAAAGCTACTTTTCCTTACAGTGATAGTATTGGAGTATAGAAAATGAGAAAAAAAATGCAAAATTAAAATGTGGCTAGTGACAAATAGAAGCATTTATCTTCTTTAATCTCTCCCGAGTGCATAAATAAATTTGGTTAAAGTGGCCTTAATTCTTTTAGTCCCACTTTGAACCCATTCACGATTATCTCTCTATGCATTTGCATTTCCCTATAGCATGCTTTTGCTTCATATCCTATAGTTCAATGTGATCTTTCTAGTTGTTCATTTCTTTGCTCTCCCGTGTCATTAATAGTTCACATTAGATTTTAACAAACCATGTGGCTAAAATGATAGGTGAATAAAATTGGAAGGAAAATTGTCAAATTAAAAGGTAAAAGCAATTTAAAATCAATTCTACATTTCAACACACCTACTGCATTACTACAAGGAAAAGGTAGAGGAGATTACTCATAACACATAGACAAAGCACCACAAGATTTCAATGAAACAAAGATAATCCACATACTTAAAGTGTTTAGAAGAAAATATAAGACTTAAACACAATAGAACTTTTCTCACTCCCTCAATACCGCTTTGAGAATGCTCCACAAATGCACTTGTTGCTTTCTTGTAAACTCTCATCACTTTAACACTTAGATACTCACCAATTCCCTACTCTAGAGTTGCTCTCTCTAGCCTAGATCATGCCTTCCACTCTCACAATCAGTGGAACTGAAACTCTCCAAAGTCTCCCCTCTAAACTCTCTAAGGCTATCTTAAGGAACTCAAAAAGACTCTTCTCCCCCCTCCAGCCCAATGTCTTCAAATCTTCTTATATAGCCATTAATATATTCTGTTTAAAATGCTTCCGGTCTACCCAAATGACAATTTGAATAGGTAGATCGAACAACTGCAACTGCATAGAATTTGAATATGGAGCTTAGGCACCCGACTCTTATGGCGCCAAGGCCTTGGCTATCACACCTGAGGCCTTAACTCCCAGTGGTTGGAGCTTAAATGTTGACCTCTCAGTTTCTCAGATTGAGGCTGACTCCTAAGTGCCCTAAATGTCTGGTGCCAAGTTCCCAGCCCACTTTGTAAGCTTTTACTCCATTTCTACTCATTTTTCACTCCTAGTTTTTTTCCAATCAGCTCAACTTCTAATACTTGTTATACCTGCACGAAAAACATTAAAATATCTTTCTTTAAAGTGTACTTTCATCCAAAAAGATGTGCAAAACATAAATCAAAATCCACAAACTCAAAGGTTACTTATTCTTAAGTAATGCTAGAGTTAAAATATCAAAGTAATTTAATTTTAGGGAGTGGGTTTCATTAAAAATATCAACAAATTTTCCTCAAGAAATTCGTAGTATATATTTTAAGTTAAATTTAGTAAATAAGCCTAGTCTTAAATTATAAGAAACCTTTCATTCAACCAATAAAACATGAATTCTTATTTATTTAAAAAAAGTAATTAATACTTGTTAGTTATAGTATCTTAGATGATAGAAAAATAGAATTTAATTTCTCTATTTAAAAAGAGTTACCAAATACAAGAAATTTAGGAATGAAGTAAAGCTTCAACTCCAAATATGGTTTAATGAAACCAGTTTTTGATAAGACTTCTCCTTAAGCTTCTTCTTCTTCAATATTTTCATCCTTTCTCTTTATTTTTTATTTCTTTTTCTTCTTCTTTTTTTATACTTGTTTTAGGTTGTATATTTTAATCCTTAGCACAACTTAAGGAGGCTTACTATATTTGAATTCCCTTATAATAATTTTTAATTCCACTATTACCTTCTTAAAGTGAAAACTACCACAACCCTTCACTTGGTAGACTTGTGAAAACTTAATAAAAGTTGGTCAAAAATAAAGATTTAATAGAGACTCAATTCTTAATGATTATATTTCTAAGAAAATCTAATTTCAAAAATACAAATCATTTCAAAAATAAATGACCTATTAATTCTTTCTACTTATTGAATTATGGGTTATCTTAATTCTAGTCTAGTTTTATTTACCTTAAATTTAAAATAAAGTGATTATGTTTTTTCCTTTCTTAAAAATTGTAGTAATTTTAAATTGACTCAACATTCCTCAAATTTAAAAGTATAACATTTTAAATATTTGTTATTGAGGACAAATAACATTAAGCTTCTAAAATAACTTTTCTCCCCGTACACCACCCAAACTTAATTATTATCATATGTTAGAATAGGAAGCATGCATGTAAGCAAGGAAAATTTTCACAGGCATACTTCATACACCATGTGTCTATCACAGAATTATCAATTTTAAGCACAATACACATATATGCAATAAGAATTATATCAAAGCTAACAGGGGTGAAATAAAACTACATAAAACAAGCCTAAATATCTTCAGAGATCAATAGAAATAAGTTCACAATAACAAAATATAAACCGAGATAGAGAGTAAAACATAAATAGTAACAAATAACCAAAGAAAGTCCACCACAACCATCAACATAACCATAAGAAAACTTTAAGAAAAAAATCAATCCTCCTCCTCCTCCTCATCAACATCTTCATCGTCGGCTTTTTACTCCTTAGATTCCTCATCCTCTGAATTCTTCTCCATTGGCTGGCTCTGCTCGTATTGTTGATATGGAGGATAATTTGGGAGCTGCACTGAGTTGTCCCTATAAATCCACTGGTTCCTCCGGTACATTTCTAATTGAGAAGCATGGACACTGGCATAAAAATCAAATTGGCACTTATTTTTGTAATCATGATATGTCATATTATTAGCAATATCATAAATTGAAGCTTGAATGGAGGATATGCCTTCCTTTATAGTCATCATCCTAACTAACATAGAGGCCATGCTAGTGTAGCGTCGAGTCTGTGAATAGGAAGATGATGGCTGCTAGGGGAAGGCTGAGAAGAACTTGCTTTGGGCCCAAAGATGGTGTGCTTATTACATAACATCACATTGGCTTTAAACATGGGCTTCGAAGTATGAATCAACTCCTTCTAGTCCTTTAAAGTGACATCTGATTGTTGACAAAGGGAAAAAATAGTGGAAGGGTGTCCAACTCTAAAGTAGATCCTCCTTTTGTAGCATTAAAAATAAAGTAATAAATCAAAGCTCCCAATATCAATGTACTTCATGGTTTGAATGAATAAATTGAGAGCAGCTCTCTCACATGTCATCTCACTCAGATTAGTTGAAGGTAGGATCTTGGCAGAAATTAAATAATGCCAAGCCTCAGATAGTACATTAAGTTTTTATGAAGAAAAATTAATGTTATGGTCTTTCATCACCTTCTAAGCCCCTCTCCCACTTGGTAAGAATTTGATGTTTTTATTGAGATTGGTATCAGAAGGGACAAAGTTGGAGAAGTAACTCTTTGGGACATCTCCCAATGAAAACAAAGCACTGTTGCATGAATAGGAGATAGCTACGCGCTTTTCCCTCACATGTATAGAATCTGCAGAACCCTCACAGAGGTTGGCATAAAATTCCTGAACTCCAGGAACTGCAGCTACACAAGTGGTGTAGCAGAAAGCCTCCCACATTCAGCTTACAATCATACTCTCCACCGCTCCTCTGGGTCTTACAAACTCTCGCTGAACAATCAACTTCTTCTGTACCAGATGATCATTGTAACACTCTTGAGCTTTGTAGCTTACAAATTTTTTTTTATTAAATGAAAACTTACATTTGCTGCCTTTAGTCTTAAGAGCCATGAATGAGTAGAGATGATGAAATAACCTAGAAATGAGGTAGAAAGTGATTGTGGATGCACACAATATGAATATTATGGGGCTAAATCAAGCACTCCCCAAGAAAACTCCAAATCACCAAAAATTCAACAAATTCTTGGATGAATTGGAAAAAACTAAATTTAAGAGGTGAAATTTATTTTATTTAAATGATTTCCACACTCTAAGACTTTACACATCAAATTCAAATGAAGGATATGGGAAGCCCTAAGTATCATCTCTCTATCATCGAAGGAGAGCTGGTGAGGAGGAGCCAAGAAAATGACTTAAACCAAGCAAATTTAGGTGATTTATCGCTCAGGTATGAGTTGCACGTATGCGTCGTGATAATGGCACCAAAGCCTTTCTCCTTTTATTTGGGACCTTGGCACCCTAATGTTCTGACACCTAGTCACCAATATGATTTTTTAATCTTTTTATTCAGAGCCACTAACTCAAATTTGAAAGGCTTGAATTTGGTCCCAGTCATATAATTTGAAATATTTGCTCCTTCCTAAGTCTTAAAGCACACTAAACTTATTCAAACACAAAATCCTACATTGATGATAAATGAGGGTTACTCATTCCTCTTCTCATCACATCTCTATTCTCTAACACCTAATATCCAACAAAATCTCCTTCAATTGACTAACGGGTGCTTTACATATAATTGTAAGGATAACCTTCTAGACTAGGTAATACTTATATTGTTATGATTGGCTAATGCATTGCGAGTCTTAAGTGCCACCCTACCCAATAAAATACGTGTATATGTTAGTTCAACAAAAAGAAGCATCCTCTAGCCTCCTCTCATAGTTGGTCGGTTGAACCATTAAAAATAAAAACTAGGTCATAAATAGGAAGTAAAAAAGTGAGATGGACCCATCTTATGGCTAAACTCAACATGACTCGATTGAGAACTATGGTATAGATGATAACGTTTTTACAAATACATCTAACAGTCTTACTAAAGTCTAGTCACAATGAGAAGACTATCTCACATCACAAAATCTCAATCAAAACACAGAAACACAAACTTTAACACCCAAATTCAAGCAAACCACATAAGAAAAACATGAAACACAAAACCCCACAACATGGGTTGCCTCCTAAGAAGCATTTAGTTTAACGTCCTTAGCCTGAAGATTCCAGATATTGCATAAGATGACCCAAAATCAAAATCTCATTTACCAGTAATCTTTCCCCTTCTAAATAGGGTTTAGGTATCGGTCCACTTACCTCAAAATCTTTATCGCTTTTAAAATCTTTAGTATCAAGAACACCAAAAGGATAAACTTGTTTTATGGTGAATGGTCCTGACCACTTGGATTTAATTTTTCTGGGAAATAATTGTAATTATGAATTAAACAATAAAACCTCTTCTCCGGACTCAAAATCCCTCTTAAGAATCTTTTGATTGTTTCATTTCTTAATTTTCTCTTTATAAATTATAGTATTTTCATGAGATCCTTGCCTATTTGGTTCAAGTTCATTTAAATGTAGTAGTATCTTCTCACCAACTTCCTTCATATTATAATTGAACTCTTTAACAATTTAATAATTTTATGTTCTAATTGCAATGGTAAGTGACAAGCTTTGCCAAATCTGAGTCTATATGGTGACACTCCTATAAATGTTTTATATGCAGTACTCTAAGCCCATAAAGCATCATCTAATTTCAAAGACCAACATTTCTTATTAGGTTTGTCAATTTTTTCTATGATCCTCTTAGTTTCACAATTAGACACTTCCTCTAATCCACTAGTTTGAGGATGATATGATGTGGTAATCTGATATTTAATTCCATAATTAGTAACCAATGCCTTAATTTTTCTGTTTATAAAGTGGCCTCCTCTAACCCTAATAATCACTCTGCATCCCAAATCTACTAAAAATATTTTTCTTTAAAAATTTAGCATCTCTTTGAGCATCACAATTTGGTAGAGCCAGTGCCTTAATCTATTTTGAGACATAGTTCACAAATATTAGAATATATATATCTATATATATATATATTACCAAATGAAGGTACAAAGGCTCCCATAAAATCTAAACCCTAAAAATCAAGGATTTTAATCTCTAAAGTGAAATTCAAGGGCAATTCATCACACTTAGAAATGTTACCTACTCTCTAGCATTGATCACAAAAAATTGATATATATGTTCACATGCTTAAATATAGTAGGTTAGTGAAATCTAGTTTGTAAAGAATTAGATGTAGTTTTGTAAACTCCAAAATTTCCCTTAAATTCAGCATCATGACACTTCTGAATAATTTTAAAGGTTTATTTTATTGGTATACACCTCCCCATTACTTTATCATTGTATTTCTTATACAAATACAATTCATCCTAAAAATAATATCTGGCATGGTGCACTAGTTTTTTGTTTTGATGGTATGACAAACCATATGGTATAATATTGCTAACTATATAATTAGCTATGTCAGCATACCATGGATTATTCCATTCAGTAATAGGAAAATGATGCTAATCATGAAACTTCTCATTTATATCTTCTTCATAAGCACAAGAATCTTCATGATTAAGTTTGGATAAATGATCAACTATTTGAATTTCAGAGCCTTTCTGATCTACTAATTCCTTGCATTAAAAGAACCCATCTAATTAATTTGGGCATGCCATCTTTTTTTGACATCAGATATCTAATAGCAGAAAGGGCATGAACATATTGCATTTAGTTCCAATTATATAAGATCTAAATTTATCAAAAGCGTATACTATTGCTAAAAGCTGCTTTCAGTAATAGTGTAATTAATTTGAAATTTATTAAGAGCCTTGCTGGCATAATATATAGCCTTAAATACCTTATCTTTTTCTTATCCTAAAATTACTCTGACAACATAGTCACTTGCGCATACATTAGTTCAAATTGGTTCCCCCAATTAGGTGAGACAATGATAGGAGTAGTGACTAACTTCTCTTTTAGAGTGTTAAATGCATTTAAGCATTCTTGGTCAAAGTTGAATAGAACATCTCTTCTCAAGATATGTCATAAAGGTTTGGTGGTTTACAAAAATATTTTATATATCATCTATAAAATCCAACAAGTTCAAGAAAACATCGAGCTCCCCTCACATTAGTGAATGGTGACATTTTTTCAATAGCTTGTACTTTTACTATGTTTACTTTAATCCCCTTTTTTAGATGTTTTAGTCCTAGCACAATTCCTTGTGAGACCATAAATTGACATTTCTCCCATTTAAGAATAAGGTTAGTCTTTTCACAGCATTTTAGCACCTTTGCAAGATGATCTAGACAAGTGTCAGATGTAGAACTGAACACTAAGAAATCATCCATGAGCACTTCTATCCCTTTCTCATTTAAGTCGCTAAAAATTAACATCATACACCTTTTAAATGTTGTTGGTGCATTACATAACCTAAAAGACATTATATAAAAAATAAAAGTTTAAGGACTTGTGAATGTTGTTTTCTTTTGATCCTCTAGTGTTATAGGTATTTTATGATACCCAAAATATCCCTCTAACAAGCAAAAATAAGGATGGCTAGTAAGCCTATCTAACATCTGATCTATAAAGGGTAGAGGAAAGTGATCTCTCCTAGTGACCGAATTTAATTTTTTGATAATCAATACATATGCACCACCTAGTGGCATGTCTATTTGGAATTAATTCACTTTGTTCTTTAATAGACACTTTCAGTCCTCCTTTCATAGGAACATAATGGATAGGGCTAAATCATGCTATATCTGACATAGAATAGATGTCACCACAATCTATTCATTTTAAAATTGACTTTCTAACAACATCTTTCATAATTGTGTTTAATCTACTTTGACAATCTTCCCTTTGTTTATGGTTATCTTCCATCAGGATCCTATGCATGCATATAGAGGGTCTAATCTCCATAATATTAGCTAAGATTTATCGGAAAGCTTTCTTATAATTCCTCAAACTTTTCATTAATTCATCCTCTTGCAAGGGAGTCCAATCTGAGGATATAATAATATGTAATGTAGATGACTTTCACAAATAAGCATATTTTAGGTATTTGAGAAGCACTTCATTTCAAGTTCTAGGGTTCCCCTACAGAAGAAACAAGAGGTTTACTGTTTTCTATTGTATCAAGAATCTCAAGCCATTTTTGAATAAATTTTGAATTATCAGCAATCAGTAAAATAGATTCATCCTGATAGTCTGAAATAATCTCCTTATCCAAATCTTGCTCTTATGATTTACTTTAATAATTTTCTCTGAAATGGATACTACAAAAATAATCAATTAAATCCATTTAAAAATATGCATTTTCAATTTACTTTAGAAGGGCACATCATAGATTTTAACACATTGAAAGTTACCTCCCGATCATTAACTGTCATAATTAATTAACCTTCTACACGTCTATCATTACTCTTCCAGTGGCTAGGAAAGGTCTACCTAGTTTGATGAGAATTTCTTTATCTTCCTCCATTTTTAATATAATAAAATCAACATGGATGATAAACTTAATCACTTTAATAAGAACATCTTCTATAACCCCTTTTGGATAAGCGATCAATTAATTAACCTGTTGAAGGGTTACAATAGTTGGAGACATTTCTCCTAATCATAACAGTTAACCACAAGAACGTTGTGTTGAGTGTTGTCATGTCCGCTGTCGCCAATTCCTGTCATCATGTCATTGGTATGATATTATTATTGAAAGGAGTCGCCACTCTGTTTATCTATTTTATTGCCATAATCTTAAAGTAACTTATTCTTTTGAATAATGTAAAGGATTCTTAAACGTTAAGAAACTAGGAGAAGGAAGAAAAGGGCTAAAAATAGAAAACTTGAGAAAAAGAAATGTCAAGATGATCTTCATTATGATAGACATTATAGAGAGAATAATTTCTCGTATAAGGAAAACCACATGAAAAACTTGGTAACTAGAGATTTTGGTATATTACCTATTCTGAGTTCTTCATTCTCCTATAGGAGCAAGCTCCTATAGTTAAATATATCTTAGACAATCAATACTATCTAAGAAAACTCCAGATTAACACTAACACCTATTCTTCTAAGAAATTTCAAGGTCAAGGAAAGAAACATCAAATGTTTATTCCTAGAGTAATAGGTTTCTAAGAATCTGATTCTACCCTAAAGGTTTTGTTTTATTTTGTTTATTTATGTCATGTCAGGTCATTTTATTTTATTTGGTTTTTGTTTTATTATTGTCATTTTGTTTTGAGGTTTTAATGTTTATTGTCATTTTTTATTATGTTGTTGTGTTTTTATCAGTTTTTTTTTGTTGTTTATTTTTCTTGTTGCTTTGAGGTTTACCTTTTCCGCTTCATAATGTTGTCCTGTAAAATTAAAGTTAGCACACTATTGACCTCACTTTTGGTTGAGGTTTAGTCTTTCCTCTTTAGTTACCTAGGGTCTAGCCATAGGACTTTCTTGTTGACTATTCTTAGAAAACTAGAAAAGGAACCCTCACCATTACAAATTCTACACTCCTCCTTCCTTAACTTGAAGTTCCACATATTGGTCCTAACCTCTAGCACTTAGTAAGTGGGGTCAATATAGGGGAGCTCAAGGTGAGTTCCCATAGAATTGCTTGCCCTTAGGGTTGACCCTGGGTGCTGGAGCTATGACACTCACTTTCACTCACTTTCACTCACTCTCACTCATAATCCCTCACAACCCTAAACCCAATATTTGTTGACTTTGATCCCTTGATCCTTTGGGAGACTCATGTAGATGGTCCCTTAAACCCACTAGCCCTAGGCTAGGGTTTAGCTAAGACTAGTACATATGAGACCCAAATGGGGATTCCATTGGTCCATATCTCATGTAGGGTAGTTGATACCCCAACCCTACCAAAATACCCAATTTGACCTTTCACCTCCAAACCTACCCAAATTACCTAAACACCCTCGAATACCAAATTTGGTCAAGATCCTCAAATTCACCTGAAAAATCCAAACTTGTTCAAAAATCATTTCAAACCTTTTGAAAATACCCAAGTTACCCAAAACTACAAAAAAAATTCCAAATGTACCGAAATACCCCCAAAATTGGCAAAATTATAAAAAAAACCTTGGCACCCCAAACTTTCCCAAAACATTTAAAATCACTCCAAATGTCTCCAAAACCAATTTGGACCCTTCAATTGAACACAATTTGGCCAATTTGATCAAAACTCCCAAATTGTCTTTAAAGACCTAATTTCCCCAAATTCACCTCAAATGTCCATCAATTTGGGCCCAATTTTCTTCAGCATCAATCCTAAACATAAATTAACCTTTTGTATGACCAATTTAAACCAAATTCAAGCTTAATTGGACCATGCTTTGAGCCTAATTTTTATCCAAGTCAAATCCCCATTTTTGGCTACGTGACTTAATCTCACCAAATTAAACCCCATAACCTACTCAATTTGCCACAATTTATGTTGAAAACTCTTCATAACAATCCTACACATCAAACTAGACCTTAAGTTGGCCTTGGTGAGGCCTCAATTTCATTTAATTTTGACCTAAGTACAAAAGCCCCATTTTAGCCCTAAATTGGCCATACCTCAAAATCCCACCAAATTGATTACTTTAGCCCCAAAATTGGTACCCAATTTATGTTGAAAACTCTTCATGATGTTCCTGTTGACCATTTTAAATAATAAATTTGGACTTAGCCCAAGCCTAGCCTAATCTAGACCCACGTCTAGCTCAACATGCACAAATTGACCAAATGATCAAAATCCTCCAAATTGAACCCTCAAACCAACTCAAAATCACTCCAAATATTTTCTAAACTCTTCATTACAAACCTCTACATAAAATTTATCAATTAATTGACCTAATTGGCATGGCTAGCCTAACTTGAAATATCTCCACAATCATCACTTACCATAGGGAGTTAATCATCATTAGACACCCCCTGACCTTCCTGAGCTAGGAGGTGACCACTCCTTTGTCGGCCAACCACCTTGGTAACCTAAAAATGTCCAAACTTTGAACCAACACCCACATATTCAACCCAATTCAAATCTAGAGGCCAAATCAGCTCAACTGCTCTTTAGGGCTTTTCTGCCCTCCACATAAGTAATATTTTCTACCCCCTAAATGGCCCTGACAGCTAGCTTAGGCCATTTTATTTTAAGCTCACCTCCATGGCCAATGGGGGAGAGCTGAAAATTTTTTAAGGAAAGTCTGCCAATTTCCTTTCAGAGACTCCCTTTGACCTCCTCAGTTCAAGCCCACAGTTTTTCCCCTCTGGTTCCCTCTGTTTGAGTTCAATTTTGAGCTCAAATTTTCAGTTAAAATAAGGATATATTTCCCCGTAACTCTACACTGAACCAAATCTCAATTAATTCTACACGCACCATCCCCACAATGAGAGGAGTTGATCCCCCACAAAATCCCTCTCTCAAACAGCCTCTAGTATAAACTTCAATCAACACTTGAAATAGCGCTTGATTGATTTCATACCTAGAAAATTCACCAGGGCCTGAGACTTCATCTAGAGGTTTGTTGGACCAAATCGAAGCTACTACAACCATCTGATTGAGGCTTCCTGACCAAAAGAAAATATGTTGAGATTTTCATACCTATTTTACACTAATTTTGATAATATTGCACTTTAAACAAAGGTATTTTTGATGTTTTGTTGCAGGTATGTAGAATTGTGGTCATTGAAGCAAAAAGATGTAAAAAGGAGCAAATTTGGAGCAAAAAGGTCCAAAATATGAAGATTTGATCTTGGGCGCCGACGGCGGGCTCGACGCCGCCGATGGCTGGTTTTTCCTGAGAGTCCAAAATTAAATATTCTAAAAGGCCGCTGACGGTGCTATCGAGGCCGCCGAAGGTGAGCACATCGGTTCTTTCAACAAATGCATTGAATGTGGACGATTTTTTATGGGACGCTTGGGCAACTCTTGAAAACTCTTATACAACTTTAAAAGAAACATTTTGAGGCAAAAAAAGGGTGTCCATGGGTGTCCACTGAGTCTTTGTTGTTTGTGGTGCCCATTAGAGTGTAGACAGTGGTTAGTATTGTGAGGAATTCTTTGAGAGATTGTAAGAGTGGAAGGAAAGTGAAAGATTTCTTCTGCCTTGCCGCTTTGAAGGAGAATTCTGTGTGCTGTAAAGAAAGGAAGAGATTCAGAAGAACTTTGAAAAGTTTGCTTGGGAAGAAATTAGAGATAAGTTGTATATACTTATTGAAGTTTGTATGACCTTGCTTATATATATAAATTCCAAGTTTTGTCATATGTTCACCATGAGTTCTGAGTAGTTTTCTTTGTCTTTCTCCTTATCTTGAGATTTTATGAAATGGTGATTTGACTTGGTTGTGCCATGAGAATATTAAAGAAGGTGTGATGACCTTTTCACTTCAAACTTAATTTACTTTCAATTTGGTCAATTGATTTGTTAAAATATGTTGAGTTTTACAACTAAAGTGAAGATTACATCCAAGATTTAGGGAGGTCAAAGTCTTTGAAAGTTGGGTGCCAATAAATAGAGAAATAAAATTATCTGGCGTAGAACTGGAGATTTTAGAGTGACCGACTAAAATCCTCAATTCGTTCCTATCGCTTGGGTGCTGAAGTGTAGAAGTTAGCCCTCAAGCGAGGGGAATGTGGGAGCTCCGAAGTGAGAGTCGGTATCCTCCCAGCCTAGCCGCGAATTCAGTAACCAAGCTTAGGACTAAAATACGTAATCATCTTATGAAACTTTAAATGTTATAAACAATCGAAATAACAATCCCTATTCAAACTATTACAACCCTGGATGGAAAAATCACTCTAATTTTAGTTGGAATAATTATAAGGATTCAATGAACCCCTCAGGAAATTTAAATAAACCAAGGAAATCCTAATTATCACCTTATTATTCTCCTAGATTTAACTCTAACCCTAACCCACAAGTTAAGGAAAAGAAGTTGACGCGGAAGAAGTAATGCTGAATATGGGAAATCAAATAAAAAATCAAAGGGCTGCTATTAAAAATATTGAAAATCAATTAGAGCATATTTCTAGTACACTTAGTAATAGGCCTTCAAGAAATTTTCCGAGTACTTTGGAAGTTAATCCAAGAGATCAAAATAAGGAGCAAATTTAAGCAATTCAATTATGAAGTGGAAAAGAAGTTGAAACAAGAATCCAAAGAGAAACTAAAGTTAATGAGGAGAAGGAAGAGATTGACTGTGACCACAATGAAAATGAAAAAATATAAGTTCGCTTAGAAAAACCATTACCTCCGTTTCCTCAGCGATTGAAGCAAAAGAATAAAGACAAATAATTTAAAAAATATTTGGAAATCCTTAAGAAGTTAACGATAAAAAATCTTTTCATTGATGCTCTGAAACAAATGTCAAGTTTTGTGAAATTTATGAAAGATATACTAATCAAGAAAATGAAGTTTGCAAATCATGCACTTAGTGAAGAGTACAACACTATTATTCAGAAAAAGCAACTTGAAAAGTTAAAAGACCTTGGTAGTATTACTATACCTTGTGCAATTGGTGAAATTTTTAATGGAAAAGGCTTTTGTGATTTAGGAGCGAGTATCAATCGTATGCCTCTAACGATTTTTAAAAATTTAGATTTTGGAGAGATTTCCCCTACTACTGCAACTCTTTAGTTAGCTGATTGATCAATAACTCATCCTAAAGAAGTTATAAAAGATGTATTAGTAAAAGTGGATAAATTTATTTATCCTGTTGCTGAACTCATTTTTGGTTGAGGTTTAGTTTTTTCCTCTTTAGTAGCCTAGGGTCTAGCCATAGGACTTTTCCTGTTGACTATTCCTAGAAAACTAGACACGGAACCCCCACTACTAGAAATTCCAAACTCTTCTCCACTCAACTTGAATTTCCACATATTACTCTCAACCTCTAAATACTTAGTAGGTGGGATCACTGTGGGGGAAACTCAAGATGAGTCACCCTGGTCTGGAGCTAATTCACTCACTACTCTCATCTACACTCATCTACACTTACAATCACTTACAACCCTGAACTCAAATTTCTAGCCCGGATCCCTTGATCTTTTGGGATACTCATGTATATGGTCCCCTAAACCTACTAGCCCTAGGGCTATGGTTCAGCTAAGACCACTATGTAGAGGATCCAAAATGGGATTTCCATCGGTCCATAGATTTTTGGTGATGATTGGTACCTCAAGTCTACCAAAATACCCATCTTGGCCTTTTGGCCTAAAACACCCCAAAATTACCAAAATATCCCTCTTGGATCCAAAATTCCAAAAATTCCTAAAATTCTCAGAAAATACAAATAAATCCCAAATATTCCCAAATTCTTTTCTCTCAACTACGACATGACCCAATTTGGCCAATTTGACCATCTTTAACCAAAATCCCCAAATTGCCCTTTAAAGACTCAAATTTCCCCAAATCCAACTCAAATGTCCATCAATTTGATCTCAATTGAGCCCAATTCCAATCCTAAACTCAAATTAACTTTTAATATGACCAAATTAAACCAAATCTAAGCTCAATTGGTCCATGATTTGAACCCAATTTTGATTTGAGTCAAAACTCCAATTTTGACCATATGACCTAATCTCACCAAATTGAACTCATAGCCTAGTCAATTGGCCTCAATTAATGTTGAAATATCTTTATAATGTTCTTATAGATCAAAATCAACCATCAATTGACATTGGTGAAGTCTCAAATCCATCTGATTTTGGCCTAAATCCCAAATTCCCAAACTTAGCCCCAAATTGGCTAAGTCCCTAAATTTCACCCAATTGATTGCCTTAACCTCCAAATTGTCATCTAATTCATGTTTGAAACTCTTCATGACGTCTCTATTGACCATTTAAAATAATCAATTTGGACTTAGCCCAAGGCTAACCCAACCTAGACCCAAGCCTAGCCCAACATAACCAAAATGATTAAGGTTCAAAAATCCTTCAAATTGACCATTCAATTGAACTCAAAACCATTTCCATTCTTCACAAAAGTTGTTCCTTATGACCATCTACACCAAATAAGACAATTAATTGGGCCAATTAACATGGACAACCTAGCCCAAACTCAAGTTTTGGTCATTTGCACCCACTTGGACCCATGCGCTAAATGTGACCAAACCACCCTAAAGTCACTAAATTAACTCCACCACAGCCATTAATTGGACTTAGTGACCAGTCCAAACACCATGAAACCACCTAAATGAACCCATGGACCAAATGTCTCCCAAATTAAGGGATATTATTTCCAAAAATGCACATGCTTAAGATATCTTTGCCAAATCAAAGCACATTTGCATTAAATTGTTGTGGTAGATTCCTCTGGGTTCCCTGAGCTCCTAGCCACCTCCCACTGGTCGGCCGACCAGCCTAGTGGTCGAAAAAGCCCAAAATTGAGAGCCACTTCCATGGCACCTCACCCAAATCAAATATAGAGGCCAGCTCATCCAAATTAAATTGAAGAGCTTCTCTGCCTTCCACCTAACCACCACAATGCACCCAAACTTATGCCCTGAGAGCCACCCCATGGACATTTTTATAAAAAATCACCTCCCACAGCCATGGGAGGTGTGCTAAAATTTCCTTAGAGAGGCCTCTCTAAACTTCTCACAGAGCTTCCCTAACATCCCCTCAGTGCATTCCAACCATTTTCCCTCACCCATTCGTATTGTCGGAGTTCAATTTTGGGCTTGAAACCTTGCCAAAAACAAGGACAGAACCCAATACACCTCCACAGTCCATCAAACACAAATTAACTTCACCCACACATTCATAATAGTGAAAAAAGCTAAAGCCCCATCAAACCCCCCTTCCACAGAGCCTCTACCATAGCTCTAGACCAACACCTGAAATCGAGCTTGGTCGAATTCATACGTAGGCCTTACACCAAGACCAGGGACTCAATCCCTAGCCTCCTTGGACCCTAACGAACTTGTCGAGTTCCTCTGATTGAGGCCTCCCTTATCAGAGCAAAAGTATAAAACTTCTCCTCCTCCCGAGCTTATTTTGATTCTCCATTTACTCAAGCTTGATTTCATGGCACCTTAACCGTATGGATGTGTTCGTCTCACTTATACGAGTCCATAGGATCAAACCTGAAGTGATTTGGTTGAGTCTAGGCGGAGATCTTAGGGTTTTAGTGTGGATGGGCATGGGATCATTCGATCGAGGGCGATGACGGGGAGCCATTTGATCAAGCGTGTATCAAATGGACGGAGGAGATCGAGCCGGATAGTGCTTTGGGACATAAACCGCGGGTTGAGTCAGCAGCTACGTGGACGGCGGCGTCCAACTAGAGCGCGCCACACATGCCTTCGGAGCTGCCTAGGATCTAGTCAGCACGCGTGGTTTAAATAGATAAATAGAGCTTTTCCTATTTATTTAAATACTCTTAACTTAGAAAATTCATAACTTTGTGTAGAAAAATTACAAAAATAAAATAAAAATATCCACTTGCTTAGTGAACAAAGGAGAACAATGTGGAACAAATTTCAAATCCATTTGATGCATATTTTATTTTTAATTAATTAAACACTGTTTGGGATCATTTGATTCTCCATGCATAATGGCACACCACCTTGGCTTGGAATTTTAGCATGTTGTAGCCTCTGTCAGGGGAAGTATTCTCTGATTTTTCCAAAGTCTGAAGAGGTTCCTATACAGAGACTCATATTTTTCAAGTTATTTCACATTATTTCTTTAAAATAATCATGGAAATTAGAATATTGATTATAAAATCCTAAGAAAATTTTGAAAGGTCCACCATGACTAGAGAAATCTTTGGAAATAATTTCATGAGTCAAGTCATTTAAAATATCCTTAAATTTTACAAATACTAAATCACTAAGATAATTAATTTTGAAACTTTTAATTATTTAAATGACTTGATTTTTTATCTCCACTGTGATTTATGATCCAGAGAACTCATCATTAAAATTTCAAAATATTTTGAGTTCATTTGACACCTTAAGTTGATTTTTAAAGATAAATATCAATTTTAACTCTTAAATGATTTTTAAAAATCAAAATATAACTCAAAAAATTATGAAACTTAGTTTTCTGGGTTCTCTGTAATCAGAGGTATTTTCTAAAAATAAAATGATATTTAAAATAAAATTTTGGTTTTTAGCCTATTTTAAATATTTAAATAATTAAAAATTCATAAAAATCACAAAAATAATAAAACTCATGGAAATGTTCTAAATTGCTTTCTAATTACTTAGGAACAATTAGTATATTTTTCCTGATTTTCTAAATAAAGATATTTAATTTCAAAGCTTAAAAATAATCTTTAAAGGCTAAAAATGAGTTTTTTCACTAAAATATTTCCAATAAATAAAAAAAATCAAAAAAATATAAAATTTGCTCCTCTGGGTTCTTTGACCTTAGAGAGATTTTTCAAAAATACAAAACTTAATTTTCACCGCTTAAAATATTTTATTTTTATTAAATAACCAAGAAATTAAAATAATTCTAATAAATCACAGAGAATTGAAAAAAATTATGAAATTTGACCTAAAGGCTTCTCTATTCTAGGTCTACCTCCAGTAAAAATTTCAAGAGATTAGAATTTACCATGGTCAATTTAGGAATTTTCTTTGAAAAATCCTATTTTTGCATGACAATAATTACATAAATTAAATTAAAATTTGAAAAATTACATTTTCTACTCTGATGTCTCAGTTGACCCATGAATGAGGTAGGATAAAAATTTCAAAGTCATTTGAATTGAATTTGACAATTTATGAAGTGTTAGAACCTTAGGGGCAAATGTGTAATTTTGGAAATCTAGCCTTAATTAACATTTAGGCTTAAGTCAAGGAGGGGAATGGGTAACCTCTGATCTTAATAAATTTTTTTGATTCTTGAAACACAAGGGGTTAATTGGTAGAAACCAATTTCACTTTCCTCATTAAAAAGATA
>NEWO01000668.1:334700-363820 GCA_003013225.1 Phalaenopsis aphrodite | reverse complement strand
CAAACTATTTTATCCGAAATCTATTTCGTTGGAGCTTTTCCCTGGCTCTGGGTGGTTATTTGTCAGTTTTGATCAACTTCTCGATCAGTCTTCAGAGGTGTCTACAATCCTTCGTGTCGCGGTTGTGATCATGATGGTATGTGCAGTACTTCTTCAGATCCCAGAGGTTAGCTCTGGTGTTCATTATGGGAGTTATCTTAGAGTTTTTCTTTCTTGATGCAGCTAATTTTCCTTCGACACTTGCTAGTGTCAAGATAATTTTTTGAGATGAAATGTGCAAATGCTTATTGGCCGCCGAGCACAATCTGCTTTACTGGGATAGCTCACAGGTGGAATTGCAGGCGTTTCTTCATATTCAATCTGTTATCTAGCCTTTGATGACCAAATGCAATGGTTTAATCGTGGAATGGGAAAACCTTAATGTTATAGAGTTTCTTAGGTGCTCAATGAAGGAAAGGGCTTGGCAACAACAACCTCTCCTCGGGCCAATGATGACTTTTTTGACAAATTTTATGCAGGCGCTCTTTCCATACTACTAGATCTAACAACATGGTGGCTCGTTTTAAGTTCCCAGAATTCTTTATTTTATCTAGTTTAGCTGATAATCACCCACTTCTTATTTTTGTTCATGGGGATATTTGGTCTTTTTGATTTTTCCTTTGGCTTTTTCTTGTACTTTTCTTTTTACCATTAATGCAAATATGCACACTTTGAAGGATGGCCACTTCTCGGCCATTGATATCCTCAACGAATTGTCTTGGGCATCTGGTGACGAGGCAGCGAGCACTCATTATAACAAGTCGATCGTTGGTTAGGATATCTGGCATGGCTCCCACGTTTATAGGGATCCTTGTGTTCTCTTGGCAACTAATTGTCTTAATTATGTGAATGAGCAGATGGATGTGAACCATCCCTCATTCTCTGTTTATCGTCCTTGGGAGCCATCTTCTTCAGATGACGTGTGGAAGACTCTGCTCTAACGGAAGTGTGGGGGAGGAGGGGGAGTTATATTTTTTGGTCGACATGTGGTTGTTGGTTGGCTCCATCAACTCGGTTAAGGTCTTCAGTTGCAACAGGCCTAGAGCATACCGAAACAAACCTTCCTTTCATCAACTTGGGCTCTATTGGCATGTACTAATGCGGGTTCTAGATCCAACACTTCTAACATCTCCTTCAGAAATCGAGTAATGAACGAGGAGAGGTTCTCATCCTTTCATTGCCTTATCTTCAGAAGGTCATGTGAATTTTTCAGGGACTTTTGGGCAACACAAACTGTGCCAAAGACATCCTTTTGAAGTCAGTGAACGAGGTGATCACCCTTGGTGGCAATCTGTTGAACTACTTAAGTGCTGAATCTTTCAGCGTGGTGAAGAGGCGACACTTTAGTGCGTCCGTAAACATGTGGTCTTCTCGAAGGATGCTATGTGGTCGATCGGCTCAGTCCCGCCGTTGTTGTTGACCTCATTTTTAGTGAGGTCTTAGTCTCCTACTTTTAGAACACAGGATCTAGCTTTAGGAGTTCTTATTGACCATCCTAGCGAACTAGCAATGGAGCCCATCTCCCGTAGAACTTCAAGCCACTTCTTAACTCATTTTTATGAAGAACTCGCATGAGTGGTTCAAAGACTCAACTTCTAGTTGCAAAAACTAAGGGCCAACATATAGAGGACCAGAAAAATAAGTTCCTATAGGATCAAACGGCTTAAGTGAACTCATTTGTGACTCGATTACTCCTGAACGTGCAATTCACGCAATCACTGCACCACACACGACTTTGACTTGATTTGACTCGTCCGTCAGCAAACTCGTCCGGACGACCCCAGATGAAGAAACGAACCGCACGGATGCGTCCAGGACGTTGATTTTAGCTAGGAAGGACACCCATATTGCTACGTTTTCGCGTGCGAGCGATTAACACGAAAATCGATGCACGTTAGCAGGGCGTGGGTCCGGTCCCAACCTAGATTTAACTTGGGTTTGATTCAGGCAGAGCAAGGGCTAAACAATTTTGAATCTTAAATTTCGAATCTCAAAAGAAAGTCCGCCCAATCTCAGTTTAATTAGGTGTTATGAGCTTTCCATTTGAATTTCTCAATCACCAAAATCCATTTAATTCCCGACGTAATGTCTTTATCGAAGGGGTGTAATACAAAGATCCCGTTTTCTTCCCATCGCTGAGGAGCTCGCCTTGTCTCGCCTCTTGGCATCGAAGCTCGCCTGGTCTCGCCTCTCTGCATCGACCCTCGTCTCGCCTCGTCTCTCTGCATCGAAGTTCGGCTCGTCTCCTTCCTCGGCAGCGAATGAAATCCCCGCTCGCTCCTGCTCATCTCGCTCGCAGCGATCTTTATGCGCCGAAGACCCCCCGCGACATCGAACAAACCCCTCGCTCGACCCCGTATCCTCTATTCTTCCACCGATCAAAGCGCTCGAAGCACCGAAGAAGCTCTGCTCCTCCCCCGCAGACCCCGCTTGCTTCTCCTCCCCTGATCGAAGAATTGTTCGAAAAAGCTCTGCTCGCCTCCCTCACTCGCGTACTTCTCCTCCTTGTTCCGAAGTCTGCTCGCACAGGAAACCCCTCGCTTTTTCCTTGCGCGACAAGAAGCTTCCTTCGCAGTCCTTCTCTTCTGCGAATCGATCGCAACTCCCGATAGAAGCTCCCGCTTGCTTCTCCTCTGTGCGACGGGACTCGTGCTCGACCGAACTCCCTCCTTTCTCAGCACCAAAGCCCCGCTCACTTCTCGTCCGCGTCAAAGTCGCTCGCCTCACTCGGCTGACCCTCCCTCGCCCACATTGGAGGTAGGAGGAACACAAAACTCCCCAGAGCTTCTGAAAAGCTTTGGAGTGCAGAACCTTAGCGATTGCAGTAACTGGGTAACGAATTCTTGTTTTGTTCCTATACTGCTCATTTTATTTATACAATACATGCCATCTAGGAGTTAGGAAGATTTGCATACGCATCCACTCAATTCATGTGTTTTTACGTGTCTATTGCCTCAAACTTTCACATGAGTATGCATAACACTCAAATATTTTATGTTGCAACAAGATAATGCATTTACCTATCTTTTACAATACGCATAAGCTTCAGTATTTGTATGTCTACTTGCTGAATTGAAAATTTCAGAATGACATAGATGCTGTTTTAAGTCTTATAAACTTGTAGTCTTAGAAAAAATAAAATGTTATTTTGTTTGTCCTGTATTTCTGCTGTTGGGAAGAGTTAAATGTTGTCGTATTCGAGTCACATTGTTGTTGATTGGAAGCACTAAATAGCACTGTTTTGGCTCTTTGATTTCACTTTTTTGGAGTTTCTACAAGTGTTGTTTGGGTCCATTTAAAAAAAAAACTGTTTGAGACAATTTTAAGTGATGTTTGGGGTTATTTTGGGATGAGTTCAGTCTAGTTTCGCTGCAGTTTTCAGGAGCTTTAAATGTACCTTTTTTTTTAAGGGAGACTTTGTCACTGTTTTGGCTAGTTTTTCTAGCTAATTTTGTAACATTTAAAATTAATGTTTTGGGCTTATATGAGAGCTATTTGAGAATTTTAAAATTGTTGTTTGGAGCATTTTAAATGTGGTGCTTGAGACTTTTAAAAGTGTTGATTTGGATTGCTTTAAAGTGTTTTTTTTTGGGTTGACCTTAGAAATGTTTTGGGCATCATTTAAGCACTGATTTACATGTTGATTTGAAAACTTTAAAAGTTGTTATTTTGGGCTGCTCAAAACATTGTCTTGGAGTAGATTTAAACACTCCTCTTGAGGGCCGATTTAATTACAATATTGAAAGAATTTAAACGTTTTTTAGGCTGATTCACTTGCTTTTCTCCTGCTTTGGCTTTATTAGTTTTGGAAGTGGTTTGGCCTCCTTTAGTTTTATTTATTTTTTAAATGGTTAAGTCGAAAGTGGGAGTTTCTGATCTAATTATTTGTAAGACACTTAAAAATATTTGAGGATTAGTTAAAAAAACACTTAATTGAGGGTAGAACACCGTAAATCACCTTAAGCATAAGTTAAAGAGTAGACTTCCTAGAGTTTTAGGAGCACACCCTAGGTGAGAGTCCATTCACCTAGCCCTCAATGTAAGCTTCCTAGATTTTAGGCGCACACCCTAAGTGAGAGTCCATTCACCTAATCCTCAACATAGGCTTCCTAGATTTTAGGAGCACACCCTAGATAAGAGCCCATCTACCTAATTTCTGCAGTGTAACATCCCAAGGTTTTAGGAGCATACCCTAGGTAAGAGTTCATTCACCTAATCCTCAAATGCATAGTGAAACTTGACACTTAACCCTGATTCACAAACTGATTAAGACACTAGACATGAGGACGCACCGAGACGTAGTCCATGCTTCCTTAATTAAATCAACAGTGAAATTCCCGTAATGACTTAACCTACAGTGAAACCCAATGCATCGGGATTTGAGCTTGATTATTACACTCAAATTCTCGTGACAATTGGAAAAATTTCTTAACGTCACATTTGAATTATCGGACTAGGATAAGTCTCGTGTCTAAGTGGCGAGGGCGATGACGACATTGCTCATGTGTGCTTAAACGAGGGATACGAGGTTAGATTATTAGAATAGTATCTCCTACCTCAAGGATCTTCAATAAGGGAGAGAGAATGACCCATGATACTATTCGCCGATTCTTGGTGGGATCGTTGCCCCTGACACTCTTAGGTTGTCAGTAGTTCTAGCATGATTAGAGTGACTAACCTGTTGACTATATGACTACAAAAATATTTACGAAAATAAAACAAAATCTTTTTGCATGTTAAAAAGAACTCTGCATAAAAAAGACTTAAACAACAGCTTTTGCATGAAAATCAAATAATTTTTTTAATGAAAATTTATAAAACTCCATGGTTAGTCATTTGGATTGAGGTTAATAACTACCTTCTGTTGATTATCAAGTTGACAACTCTTACTCAAGGTCGGGAAGCACACAGCCCAGCTCTGAGCCCCACTCTTACCAATGCCTTATACCCAGTCATGATCTGTCAGATGTGGTTACATGTCTCATTTGCTTGTGATTTCTACTACTCGTTTTTTAAGACTTTCATGCTTGGGTTTTCTTGCCTGACACATTTTTCTTGCAAGTAAGTTTAAATATGCTGCAAATCATACTACGATCACAATGTTAATCGCACAATTGTAGCGGATGCCCAGGTACACATTTAGAGTTTATCTACAACATTTTACTTTACTGCATTTTATCTTTCAAGTACATTTTATTTACCTGCAATTTGACTACTCTGCATACAAAACCAAAGCTGAAACCAAAATTGAAACAAAACCAAACCAAACGTTGATACCGAAACTGTGAAACATAAGTTGCCAATTTTAAACACTTAAACCCTGGAGCCATCGCAATGACAGGAGCTTGGAGCCAACTTTGTGGGCAGCACGACGAGGAGTTTGAAGCGAGCAACAATAAGAATCTTCTTCAGCATTATCTCTTCTTTAGAAATAAATAATAAACCATAGGACTTTGAGGTAGCTCGCCTTGTGCGACTTAAATCTTCACACTCCCTTTTTAGGCTCCTGTACAACCATGTTGTGCAACGTAAGTCCTAACTCAACCTAGGTTCCGTGGTTGTCGTACGGTACGGCATAAACCCTCATATCTCTGTGGGCTATTTGCATAATCATGTATGATGTAAGTGTAAGTTCCAAATAATAAAACTGGCAGGATCAAACACTTAATTAACATTGTCTCAAAAATTGTAGCCACACCGTAGGATAGTCTGGGAAGTCACCGAGATTTACCTCCTATCAGTGACATCCCCTACCTTCTCCTTCCTTTTGATTCCTGAAAATAAGTGTTCCGTATTGAGTCATTCACACTTGATTTTTCTCGTCCCACCATGAAAACCTAAACTTTGGAATCTTGAAGACTAATATATCTGATCATTATCGAGAGTTTTCTTAAGAGACCCCAGTCATTTGAGATGTAATTAACTATAGAGGCTTGACTTTATAGGGAACTTGGAACGCAGGTAAAATAAACTTTATTTAATCTTTGTATTAGATAGGAGAACTTGTCGGTCATACATAAAAAGGTTCGCAGACCAAACGGATGTCACAAATTTCTTAGTTTGCAGGATTGAGTCTATCACTGAGGTCTACACTTATCTTTCGGGAAGGTGTAGTATTCGTGGTATCAGACACAATTATGCAAACTATTAGACGAACGAGATCCATTTGGTCTCATTTTTAAAAAAAATTAAAACATACTTCTTACAAAATCTAAACTATATACCTCTTATACTTAAATTAAATTTCAAAATTTATTTTCACATTCATATTTTCAAATCTATCAAAAAGTTGACCGACAGTTGTACGATTTCAGTGCATGGATTTTGAATCTTTATGGGGGCTCAATTTGAGAAATCTGTCGAGAAAACACATTCTTTGGCTGGCAAAGAGCTTCAATGCGCCCGAACTTCTGTCTATCGATATGTGCCTACACAACACTATCAAAGTACTGAGAATTTTATTCCTTTTTCATAAGGGCACCTTTCGATTGTTGGGTGCTAGCACATCCTCTCAGGAATTCTGCTTCCTTTCTAGAGACCATGCCTCTCGGAGGGCATCCATCATCTGATCCTTCGGTTTCTTGATTTGTTGTTGTACGAACACCCTAGTGTTGTCAATGTTGTAGTGTCTTTGTTGTGTTTTTTTTTTGTGTTGCAATTTTTTTCTGTAGCATGATTCATGCTCACCGTAGCTTTTGGGATGTTGAATCCTAATTTGTCTGTGAATCATACCCAATGAATACTGTATAACATGAGAGAAAATTGCATAATAATGAACAATAAATAATATTATTGATTAGCCTTTTGTCATTAAATGATTCCCTTATTTAGAGAGGGGGTATAATGTATGAAGTTACGTGTTTGCCTCAATTTTAATGGTGGTTTTACATGATTTTTCTAGTCTTTTACATGTATGTGCTTATGACCCGATTACCCTAATTAAACTGAAATCAGTGGGCCTTGGTTCGACAAGACTTGCTCGTCTGACCGTGTTGAATCAGAGTTGTCTGTTTGCCTTTGACGGCCTTCGAATTGGCAAGACTGACTTGATTGACTTGACTTTGCTGATTGGTCGTTCTAGTCTGACTGTTGACCGTTGATCCCTAGATGAGGAGCTCCTGCCCGTTTAACAATTCCAGGCTATCAGATAGAGGGTGAATTACTGTAATCCGATATATAGCGCTCCTTTTTTTGTCGAGGGTATCCTTCGGGATATTTGTGAGTTATGTTAGCCAATGCTTGGCCCCTGATGAGGAATCCTAGAGGCGTTTATGAGATGACTGGCGATACAAAACTGTTCCCTTTCGTCAGATTGATGTCTTTACTTGGCTTGATTGGCCTTAGTCCTTGGTTTGGATGGCCTACATTTGGTCGGCCTCCAGCTTTGGTTCAGTGGGTTGCATTTGGTCAGGTGATTGAGTCCTTTGGTCTCCTGCCAGTGGACTCTCCTTGTTATACTTCTCTATGTCCTAGTTCGTTATATCTGCTCAAGATTCGTGCTTAGCCATTTCTCATGTACACCTATGTTTAGAAATAGGGTAAACAAGTTGAGATCAAATCAAATTTACTTTAAATCTAATCTTACTAATATCAAATACAATGTAATCCCAAACTATAATTTGTTCAATTTTCATGCTAGAATAAATCTAAAAATTCTTATTTGCTAAAATGAATCTTAAGCCTAAATTAATGGTTATGTTGAACTTATTTTTTGTGGAACGTAAAACAACATCATTCTCCATATGCCAAGTTTAGGGGTTGGCTTTATGAAATCATTGGCTGAAATTATCTTCAGAATTGATTTGATCAATCATTTTTACCCTATTCAAATTTGGGTCGATCTGAAATTAGAATTTTTTTTTAGTTTAAGTTGAATTTTGCCCACTCGAACTCAACTTTACTATATTACTTTTTATTGTTTAATTTTATTTTAATTAGGCACTCGGCGCTTCTCTTGTTTTTTTATGTAGCATATTTTCATTTTTGCTGCTTTAATCTAGAGTTGTTTTTTCTTCACTTAAGCTTGATGTGAGTGAGCTTTTTATTTCCCATCATTTCGACTTACATGGTGTAATATTTTTCATTGTAATTTTAGAAAATTTACCCTCCAGCATTTTTGATTTTCTTATATTGCATTGGTATTTGGAGTCATTTCTTCATTTTAACGATATGCTATTTTAATTCTAAATACTTGTTATTGTAGATGTCCCGAGTTTTTTTTTAAATTGTATCTATTTTACTCTCACTGAGTTTGGTTGATATCATTCATCTTTGTACTCTCAGTTTCCAATATTGTGTTGCACTACTAGGCAACTCATGCATAATTTTTTACTGATTCTTAAGCTGACTTTTTTTCTATCCCTTTAATTGCAAACTCAGCACTTGGGAGAAATAACATACGATCTGAAGGATCCAGCCTTCTGCTTCACAGTTGTTAAGAAGCCAAACGATTTCTATTCTCTTTCAGCTCATCTGGCAAAATTTTTATCAGAGGTCGAGAAATGCAAGGTAATTTTTTATTATCAGTTTATGGATTCACTGCTGAAAAATTTGAATAGCACTCTTAGAAAAATTGATAGACTTGTATCATTTTGACATGATGTGGTATTGGGTGTCTTGGTAGGCTTATCATTCTGTGTACTGCTGTTGTGTTTAATAACAGTTAATTGTTCTCAGCCTTCATCCATTGCCATGCTACACATGCTGAGAACTTTTTATTCACCTTATAGGTACAGAAGTTAGATGAAATGTTGAATTTGGCACATTTTGCTTTAAAAGAATGCAGAGGGCTTGATGGATGTTCTGGTTCTGTGCATACTCCATGCATCCAAAAAAGGATTGTAGAATACTTTTGCAGGGATCATAATATTCATCCAGAGTTCACCTTCAGTAGCTCACAAAGCAGGTTGACAAATCTTGTGCTTTTCCCTGCAAAATAGATCTTAAAGTTTTATTGGTATTGTACTAACCATTCACGTTGCACAGCCCATATCTACATGCGGATATTAAGGTTAGTTGCCAATGCACCTTTTCTTTCCGAGTCTGTGTGGTCTTAGTTATTATTTGATATGAATTGATGAAGCTTCATTGATTTTTTCACCAAGGTGTTCTTACAAGCAAATTCACATGCCAAATTTACACCAAGGGCAGTTGCAAGGATTTTGCATGGCATCCCAAGTCCTGTTTTTCCATCTGCAACTTGGTCAAAATGTCATTTTTGGTAAGAGAGAAAAACTATTTACGAATCTCACACTTAAAATTTTCATTTTTACACACATATCACTTTACCTATGGATGAAAAGATGAATTTGACTATTAAAAGGTTATAATAAGTGCTATTTTTAATATGATGCTTGTAAATATAAAAGCTTTGGTGTGAGATAGGTGAATCCATAAGAATTGAGTTCTATGTATGCAAATGTTTTTTTTTAATTCTTAAAACATAAATTATGCATATGTTTACATGAATTTTGCTAATGTAAAATTTTCTATTGCCTGCTTTTTTGTATTCTGGCCTTTAACCGTTTAACAAAGAATTCTTAAAAATGAACAACCATCCTTTTAGTGGAGCAGATAGCATTGCATGGTTTAGTTATTCTAGAAGATTAAGTTTGGTCTCTTGACTTTAACTCCTTGAGATGCAAGTGCTATGATACTGGAATTAAACCAAATCACATGTCACACCTCAATTGCATAGGAATGGCTTCCTCTTCTCACACCTAATCTAACCATATTCCGAGGGAACATGAAAGACTTGGTCTTAAAAGGCGACTTCAACACTTCAATAATTTTTAACGAATTTAATTTCATTTTGTCAAAGTAAGTTCTCTTTATCTCGACTGGACCCGGGGCTTGAAATTAACTAAGAAAGGAACAGACTGTTAGTCGGCGAAATTCAATTTTCAATTATTCTATTTCTATCACAAGTTGTTTAATATCCAAATGTTAATTAAAGGTGCTACTATTGAAAGAATTTTAATTAACATATAAAAATTTCTTTCTAGTTGCTGATGTCATCCCCTATACTCATTAGCTTCTCTAGTATTCATCTTATTCCAAAACTTAAAACCTAATAAAAATATTAAAATAATGTAATGAGTTATCCAAGATAACATAGTGGAGCAATTATACTTCTAATTCATAGTAACTGAAAGAAAGCACTATGCATGTTGGTTTCGTTTAATATTTTTTAAAAAAATCATGTAATAATCTAATATTTGTGTTCATGACATTTACTCGTTGAAATGTATTTAAATTTTGATATGCATTAACTTTAATTTTACTCTTCAATGTTTAATCTTTAACTTTAACTTCATACTCTTAAAATTTACATGTCATATGGGCACCATTAAACCATTACCTAACACTAGGGCTGTAATCGAACCAAGCCGAGCTGAGTATGTATTTTTTTGACTTGACTTGGTATAATTATAAGTTTTCATGTTCGGCTTGAGCTTGTGTCAAACTTTCATGCACTGTTCAAGCTTGACTTGTTTAACTTTTTCAATGTATGAACATTATTTGTACTTGATTTGTTTGTAACAAGGGAATGAGTATTTAAACGAGCTAAAAATTCAATCAAGAATCAAGATTTTCACATTAAAATTTAAATAATTTTGCAATTATAATCGCAACTACTAAGATGTTGATTATGAAATCTAAAATCTTTAAATTTTACTAATAAGCTACATAATTTTTATTGATAGGACTACATTAGTTCAAATTTTGTAAATGGAAGGACTAAATTGATTTTAAAAGTTATAAGGAAAATCATTTACTTAGTTATATTAAATAGAAAATAATAACAATAAGTTAATTCACATTATTGTGGTTGATAATTGCAGTGTGATGGTCATAAAAAATGAACTCATTATATTCAAAATTTTGAAGACTCAAGATAATTTTCTTATGACGCTATCTTTAAGAGTAAATATCTCATTCTAAATTACCATTAACTTATTAATAAACTAAATATATAATTAATAATTAAAAAAATATCATTGATATAATAATATATTAATATCAAATCTATAGTTAATTGAATTATAATAGATTAAATTTCATTTAAGTAATATATCATATATGTAATGCAAGTTATTATTGAGCTTAATCTTGAGTATTTAATAAGTTAATTGTTGAACGACACACGAGTTTGTTCCTTAACATAAACGAAGAAGTTCGAGTATGTTCATGTTTAGATCGTTTAAGCTTCGAGCTTTTAAAAATGGTTCAAGCTTGTTTATTTACTAATTTGAACGAACATGATTGAGCCTTCATTGAATTGAGTTCAAGTTATTCATCGAGTGCATTGGTTAATTTTTTGCTCTAACACACCTCTGACCAATATTCTCCTGTCAAATTATTAATTCGTGATTTAAATTATACAATTGCCTGAGATGGAAAGATGCATTATTGCTTTTGATCGATATTCTTTTGTCGACACAACTGTTAGCAATCTAAACATTACAATTACTTGAGGTGGGGAGGAAGGGTAACATTTATGTGCATCGGTACTGGGCGCTCTCTGCCTGTACCATAAGGGTGAGCACATCCTCTTAGTATGCACATACGACATTCATATCTACATCATTTTATTTTTCAAAACATACATTCTTCTTTTATGAGACATTTTACATTTATCTACTAATGAATAAATGTTTACTAAATCTTTAGATTATGAAATAGATTGATATATGACATATATTTGAATTTAATTGTATTGTTGTAATGTCACATTTTAAAAAAACTATAAGGCATTTGTTAATTTATAAATATCAACATGCATGCTTCATGCAGAACAATATGAAAATTCAATTGTAACCTAAGCCTCATTGATTTATAATATGGTATTAAAAACAAATAAAAATATATCTCAAACTTTTTGTCTTTCTTTCTTCTATTACTCTTCCAATTTAGTAACTTGAACTTGTCAAAATCAAATATTTTTCAGTTAAGTTTGCTATTCAGATTTATCAATCTCAATTAACATTAATTTAACAATTCAAAATAACTTACATAAATATCAACGTCAAGCCTATTCATTCTTTTCTTATCTCCTTGCAAAAATTCATGATCCAAAGCTCTTATCTTTTGGATGAAAATTTTTTTAGTCACTGATTTGAACTACCATAATTTCATATGAATGTTTAAATAAAATTTCAATTATATAACTTAAGTTCTAAAAAGAAATTAATAAACTCTTAACTCAATAAAGCTCGGCTCGTCTACATTGCATCTAAGGATCCTTCTTTCGTACATAAGCCACATGTTTCTCCTTCTCTCTTCTTCTACTCGAACCTGCATAGGAATGCTTGGCTTAGTTTTATTTCTTTCTTGTCCATAATGTCGATCACACGTGGAACGACCAGTTTCACTGTGGCTTCAACTTGTTTATATTTCGCACGGGACTCTTGCTCGATATACACTCTCGCGTGAAGGACTATCTTTCCTTCTCTTTTGCTTCATCTCTTACATGCACTTTAGCTAGGGTTTGTGCCGTCACCACTTCTTCCATCGCAAATGACAATTTCAAACAACGTTGCCTACTCTTCTGAAGCGCAAACAACTCTTCTTCTGCACACACATGGCTAGGGTTTCTCCAGCGGCTTCAAAATTTGTTTTCCATTCTCTTGCTTGAGTGCCATGTCATACAACATCATCACCTTTTTTTCATCGTCTCCTGCTTTCTCTCCGCCTTCTTTATTTCGTTCGGTTCGAACCAGACGTTCGACTCTTCAAATGAAACTGTTGAGATGGATTCTTCCCTTTGAAATGGCCTCATCAAAATTATTTTATTTTATTTTATTTATATTATTATTATTATTATTATTTTAACACAGTTATTACAGTATTTCTTCATAAAAATTTCATCGTCAAAATTATAAACTTCTCAGAAGTCAACTATTATGTTGTTGAAACATGAATTATCTCAAAATTATCATGTCTAATTCTTATTAAGTGTCTGATTGGGACAACTGCAGCTTATCGATAAACTGTTGCAGATAAGCTGACTGATTGTTTGTTTTTTTGCAGTTGTAAAACATATGTGCGACAACTGTTTCTGGATAAAAGAACATTCCATCCATATATAGTAATGTTGTTTGTAACAGAACAGTCATAGCAATATATTTGATAATTGAGAAACAAAAATTTCTCTTCAGAACATTACAAAAAATAAGATATACACTTTACTTAACAATGAGTATTATGATTATTAAAATAAAGAAAAATTTATTAAAATAACATTTAATAATAAAATAATATTATTTTTCAGATATAGATGACGTATGTCACGAGCTACGCCGTCATCCTGGGGTACTATCCATTCCCAATTACTCGGCGATGGAATCTGCCAGACTGTCTGCCCACAAGAAGAAGTCACACTTCTCCTTGATTTTTCACGAACACCTATAGACTCGATGCCTGTAGCTATGTGGCCGACGTGATGTCAGTAGGGAAGTTTGAAGTCTGAAATGACACTAGAGCTCATCTTTCCTGAATGCTTTAAAAGACAAAGAAATAATTATAGTTTTGTGCAGACATGAGTTTTCAAAAAACTTAATATACTAACTAATGAATCTGTAACTATAAGAAGATAACAAACCTTGTAAAAAAAGGCTTGTGGTTAACTTCAATTCACGTAATATCAGGTTCGCGTGTGTCACATATGCAGATCATCAAAAAAGTTATCCAGAATCTTAAAAATTGCACCACCGATAAGAAGAGAGGAACTTGATTGCCCTCATTAGGATTTCACATGTGACACCAACCAACAACGATTGACAGACCATCTAGAAGAACCCATAAGGTCTAATTTATCATTAGGGGCCACTCAAATCCAACAAAAAAAAAGAAATGCAAATGGAAAATAAACACTTACAAATAGCATACAAGACCTAACATATGAGGATCAAATAATGAGAGGAAATCAACAAATAATAAAATAATAAATGCTACTATCACCCTCTTACTATGACAAATAATAAACACTTACAAATAACATACAAGACCTAACATATGAGGATCAAATAATGAGAGGAAATCAACAAATAATAAAATAATAAATGCTACTATCACCCTCTTACTATGACATCCATAATTTGTTTTCTCAACTCTGTTATATAGCTTGCACCTTCCCGTTCTTTAGTACAGATGATGGAAGTTTTGTTCTCAAAGTTTGACAAATAATGTTCAAGATAGTACTCAAATGCCCCGGCAGGTGCATGCTCTTGATCCCCATCAGTTCTACGAAAGTCTATATTATTGCATGAACGATCATGTCGAATGTAATTATGGAGAGTCATCATGACAATCACAATCTGCACTTGTTTGAGGAACGGGTAATATGACATATCGCGGAGTATAACTCATTTCTTCTTCCAAACACCAAAAATTCTCTCAATGACACCACATAAGGAGGAATGTCTTTTATTAAACATTTATTTTCTGTCTTGTGTTACATTGTTTGTTTGTTCAAAGTCAGGTATGTGGTATCTCGTGTCAGGATAAGACTTGAGATACATTCACTGCATTGAATATCTAGCATCAACAAAGTTGTATTTACTTGATATGCATTGCATGATTAGTATTGAGGGAAAAATGAATTACGAGAGTCATCATCGAAATTATATTTACCCGATATGCATTGCATGATTAATATTGAGGAAAAACTAAATTAAGAGAGTAGCTGAGTCTCATGCATACCTGTGGGAGGATGTGGAAAGTTGTACTTGTTATTCTGTTTGTATCTTTGAAAATTTTACTGTCGTGTGCGCTGCGCCCATTTAGTCATACCAAAAGTGAAACACATGTTGAAGTCGCAAAAGACCATGACATTCTACGTCGGCGAACCGCAATGGTCAATGAATACATTCTTCTCATTATTTAGAACACGTGCACACTGGAAAGATAATGATGGGTTACGTAATACCGTTATTTTTTTAATTGAATGTAATAAATTTAAGACATTGCTTTCAAGAACAACATGTATCGTGCATCGTGTGAAGTTTCTGTGGTGTCTTCTTGAACGTAAGATCTGTTGGTTATATGACTTGTGAAGAAAGACTCACAAGTGCTTTCAACCCCATTGAAAAGTAGCCATTAAATGTTTTAGAGTGTTGAAATTGCTCTATTGCTCATCATATTGATTTATTTTGTAAAAATATGTAGAGGGTTATCGCCAACACCTCTCGCGAAGTCATCCTGGAAGAGCCATGGAGTCCATGATTTCAATGTAGTTCATCCAACAAATCATTGAATACCACCTGTGTCTTGCAGAACATATTGCTAAATCTCGTTGGGTAGTCTGCAAATAATTCTCCAACCCATTTGTCCCTAACATATGAGGATGTCATAAAAGGGGAGCGATATATGTACGAGTTATATTATTTGTATATCAAGTATACAGGAGCTGCAACTCTCCTTCCGTGCTTTCTCTGGTTGCATCCATGTAGATCAGTATCGTACTAGCTAACATAGAAGCATCAATGAATTAACTCTAATCATATAAGAGTACGAACAATACAGTAAACATATAAGCATGATTGAATAAACTAAGCACCAAACAATTGAAATATTCTTACAAAATGAAAAACAAGACACAAACATAAATGTCCCAAGCGATTGTAAATAAAAAAATCTTTCAAATGTTTATAAAAATATCTTAGGTATGCCACCCTACGATCATTGGGCATCTTGACAAAAAAATCTGTAAGGGTCGGTTCTTCAAGCAACTTTATCGCAAATAAGTACAACAACAAATCCTCGGAAATTTGCCTTCTTGCATTCAAAATTTGCAGGACCTGATCGACATAAGTTGCTTGAGATGTATAGGGTTCAACGCTGCTTGAAACCATCAACTGTGATATCTGGTTTCTAAGGAAAGCGGCGGAAACTTTCTTTTTATTCTCAACTTGGGGACGCTTAGAATGACAGCTGGACCTAAGTTCATGGAGGTTCGGACTGGGGAATTCGGCGGAATCACTCGATCAGTCGGCTCTGAAATTCTCAGGGGTGCCACCAAACCCTGTCTTACTTCGAGCGCATGCATTGTTGCCCATAGTGACGACACCCCCAAACATTCGATCCAACTTCTCCAACTAAATATAAAATCCACCGATTTTAAGTTCTTTTGCAGCAAGCACCACCTACAAATTCATAACATATACTTTAATTTAAAAACAAAATGAAATTCATCAGATTAAGAGACGTGTCAAAAATGCTTACTGCAACTCTTTCTGCTCACCACTCGGAACCATCAATGGTAAGCTTTACCGGATCTCACCCTAGGCCTGTTGATTCTCGTTTCAATTCCTTCAAAAATTTTCAATTCTTCTTGAGTTAATCCTACTTTTTCTTTAACTGCATTTTATCGTATTCTTCACTGGTACCTTTCTTAATTTGTTTGATAATATTTTATCACATTTGCTTGTTGAAATAGGTTGTAGGTCTATTTCTCAGATCGATGTGTTTGAGACAAATGTCACAAAATATTATTTTTGTTTCTGTCACACATTGTTGGTGTATTGGCCTCTTAGATCTTAACCATTGTATTTTTATGATAAAAAGAATGAAGTTACATAAATAAAAATGCGAATATATGAACATGCACACATCACACCACCACACACACTACACACACTACACACATCATCACACACACCCCAATAGCACATCCACACCATAATAGCACATTCACCACACACACCACTACACACGCCACCACACTTGCTTAAGCCCTCCACACACCCAGCCAACCACAATAACACATCCGCACTACACACACTACCACACATACCACCACACCTTAAATTCTACACACGCCCAACCAACCATAATAGCTCATCCACACCACACACATCACCACACATCCCTAAACCCTCAAGACACCCAACCAACTACAATAGCACATCGACACCACACAGACCACCACACATATCCAACCAACCAACCTCCACACCACCACATTCACTGCATATCCAACCAACCAACAAACCACACTTCCACACCCCTCCACAACAACACATCCACACACCATACCATTGCACACTCCACCACTCCACACCACACCAACACCCCAAAAACACACCCAACACCCCACCATAGCAAACCACAACAAACCACCACACCACAACGAGCCACCTCACCACAACTCCATGCTGGTTAGGGCAAACGACCAAAGCAAGCCACCACTGCAAACCACCACAACAAACCACAATAGCAATAAAAAAACCATTCACGGATGCAGAAAACCGAATCAATCTTTAATGATGCTTCTCAAATTCTCACTCAAAACCATCACAAAATGCCAAAAGAAACATAAAAAATCAAAGCATCAATATCCATCAAGTAGGTTGGGGCAGAAACCAAAACCCAATTAACCCGACAAGCAAATTCACGGAAAAACTATTTGTGCAAACCAACAGAGCAAATCCACCGAGAGAGGGCAAGAAATAGAAGATACCAAAGGAAGAATAGATGTCACGCGACAATCTTGGGCGGTTAGGGCAGAAGATGCGAAGAAAACGTGAGATCTCAGCGGGACAGTTAGTGTAGAACACTTGAGCCGGGGAAGATTGATACGAGGAGCTATGTGGTAAGGCAAAATGCGTCTATGAAAAGCGCGCGGAGCTGCCCCAAAAGGCCTCCCAAACGCCGTTGACCCAAACGCATTTGAGATTAGTCAACAGATACTCATATATGTGAAACATAACAACATAACTAAAATAACACCACATTCTAAACAAGGTAACATAACTAACATACACTCAGCTTCTAAAATGAAAGTACTTAAAAATTCTCAACATCAGATAACTAAATGACAACCAAAATGATAATTAAAATCACTCTTTAAACTCAATGAGCATCAGCGTCAGTAGCAATATGTTCTTCAAGTTCTTGATGAGTTAAGGAATAAACTCTTTGTCAATTTTTTTTTCTTTGGTTGTTCGTTATGAGTCATTAATCCAGCTTTTATCATCCTCTGCTGACCATTTCTAAAGGTGGATCCCTCTTGGAAATTCCTTTGAGATGAATCTCTTTTTGAGTTAGCACTTGGTGTCATTCTCTGAGCAGAAATATGACAGTGTCTCATATGATGACGAAGTTGTTTTCATAAGTAACATACTTTCTAATCATATTTACATTTACTATGATGTCACTTCCACACTTAGCACAAGATCTCTATGGTACTGCCATCCACGTGGATATTAACTTTTTTAGCATGACTTTACTTTCTTTTAGACTCTCTAGAATATATTTTGATGTCACTTCTTCTAAGCTCTTTTGCTGGTGCATGCCCTTAGGCTTCTGAGTTTACTGGAAATCAGTTTTCACCCGCTTGACCCGAGTAGTCTTTAATTTGAAGTGGCACTTGTGGTTGCCTGATTGAATCATTCAATCCAGAGCAGACAGTGTGGTGGAAATCTCTATGGCATAGTAAACTCTGTCTTACCGCATAATCGATCGTTCTACCTGAACCGACCTACTGAATTTTTCTTGTATTTGCCTTCTAGCTGACAGTGGTAAAAATCAATCCTTAAGATTATTACGAACTCCCTCCCACTATACCAAACAGCTAGGCCAACAACCAAATTTCTCTTGTAATTGCCCTTGTCACATTCTCTCGGGGTTCCCCTTATTGAAAAATGTAGGGTAACTCTCCTCTTTGATGGATATCTATAATAACTTGACCCAGGGCTTAAAAATAAATAAGGTGGGAACAGACAATCAGATAATGAAATTATTTTTTTCTATATTTTATTTCTATGAGTAACATTTTAACATTTTAATATCTACATATTAATTGGAAGTGCCACTAAAAGAAAAAGTTTAATCGAAAAAATAAAAATTTATATTTAAAGTTAGTGTGCTCGCGTTTTATAAACATTATTTCCTCTAGTATCATCTTATTCAAAATTTTATAACCTAGAAAAATATTAAAATAACACAATGAGTTATCTAAGATAAATCAGTGGAGTAATAAATCGTCTAAACTAAAATAACTAAAAAAAACGGAAATTAACATGCATGCTGATCTCTACCAATATATTCTAGAAGATCACCTAATAATTTATAATATATACACTTGATGTTTGCCCATGGATTGAATATGGAATTTTTACATGCATTCTCTTTTATATTACTTTTTAAGATGTAATCTTTAAAACATTAGTATACTTCATATTCTTAACTTACAAATGTTTTAGGAGTATCGTCAAAACATAATCTATCACACTCCTAACAGATATTATTCCGTCGACACATTAGTTCATGATTTCAATTACACAGTTGTTTGAGGTGGAAATGTTCCTACTCGCTTCTGACGAATGTTTTTTAATTAGCACAGTGGTTGACTATCTAAACATCACAATTGTCTGGGATGATTGGATAACATGTACACATGCGGGTAAATTACTGTCATCTAGTAGTGGACAAAGTTGGCATACGAGAATGGAAAGAAACAAAATTTTGACCTTTCTAGAATCAATGAAGAAGCTGTAACACTGCTAAGAAGTATTGTAGGATTGTAGTAATAGGAAGTTTCAGATTTTTCCGACATGTTGTGGGAGTTATAGAATTTGATAATGATGATGTTTTGAATCATATGAATTATAATAATAATATATTACTCGTCCATACCACCCAACATTATTTACGGCAGCTGTGTCATTTTTATGTTTTCGGGGGCAATAACGTCGGAATAGCACGACAAAACATCGTCATAACACCGCCGCCAAATACACGACAATACACAGCGTGTTTCCGCAAGTAACTCTCGAATAATACTCAAATAGCAATTCAATAATATATCAATAGCAATCGAGTAATACCAAAATAACACTCAAATAAAACACCAATAACATTGAAATAACGACGGGTTTCCTCAAGAAACACTCGAATAATATCGTAATAAAATTGCTGAGATTGATTCATGGATTAAATACTCGTTATTGAAAGCTGGGAATCTGCGCTTGTTAGAGAAGAACACTTATTTAGTGTACAGAGTTAGCATACGGGGCCTGAATGGAGAGACAAATTTTGGATTTTTTCAGAATCAATGGATTAGCTAAAAAACTGCTTAATAATGTAGAATTGCAGCGAGAGGAAGTTTCAGATTGTACCAACATTTTGAGAAAGTTTTATAATTCGATGATGCGATGATCAAAATATATGAATTATAATAATAATATATTAATATTAGTCTATTAATTTTATATATAAATATATTATGCACATACCACCCATTGTTATTTGCGGCAGCTGTGCTATTTGTGAGTTTTAAGACGTGATAACACCGAGATAACTAGTCAAAAACATCGACATTACACTGCCACCTAAAATACACTAATACTTAGTGTGTTACCTCAAGTAACACTCGAGTAATACCTCAATAACACTCAAATAACATATCAATAACATTCGAATAACATTTGAATAACAAATCAATAATACATAAATTATAATGTGGGTTACCTCAAGTAACATTCAATTATTGCTGTAATAACACTCAAATAACACTTTTTTTTGTTATTAATGTTTTTCTTGCAGTGTTATAGGAAGGAAATGGAATGAGTGAAATAAAAAAAATCACTGAGATTGACTCATGGAGAAAATATTCATTCTTGGAGGATTGGATTCTGCGCTTCTTACAGAACAATCCTAACTTAGTGGAGAAAGTTAGGGGAAGGCACGTGAATGGAGAGAGACAATTATGAAGTTTTTTAGAGTCAATGAAGAAGCTGAAAATTTGCTAAGAAGTAATGTTGAATTTGGTAAAGAGGAGAGTTGTTTGGTTGCTAGAGATAACTCCAAGGTTGTTCTTGATCTCAGAAGCAATGAGACCGAATTATTTAGTGGTTCATGCAAGAGTAAGAGATCAATAATGTAGAACTTATTTGATAGTAACGATAAAAATGACATTAAGAGAAAGTTTCAAATTGTTCCGACATCTTGTGGAAGTTATAAAATTGGATGATCACGATGATGTGAATCATATGAATTATAATAATAATACAACACTATGAATCTATTACTTTAATAAATAAATATATTACGTACTTACCACCCAAAGTTATTTGCGGCAAAAGTGTTATTTTTGTGTCTTTGGGGGCAATAACACCGAAATAACACGTCAATAAGATCGACGCCGAAAACACGCTGACATAAAACGTCAATTACGTAGTAATTTAGTTTTAAAAAAGTTGGCAAAAAATTAACCAATCTATTTTAATGACAAGTGTGCACAGTGGACATTTTATAGAATTTAGAATTTGATTAATAGTTTACACACTATGAGTGTTACGCAAGTATACATATCGTTTCAAGTAATATAAAATTTTCTTTTAAAATCCCAGTATCGATTCCACAGGGAAGGTGAATCTCTTTTTATGGACTTAGAAAAACTTTACTTTAACTCCAGACAATTATCTAGGAAATATGGTAGCAAGTTTGTGTAAAAAGAAGTTACTAAATTCATACTGATTTATTTGAAAGCCTAAAAAAATGCAGTATTTCTTAACTAGTTTTACATGGAAAAGTTCAAATTATTTCAAAGTTCTTTCCCCTTGCAAAGAGATAATAATCAATTTAGGAATCAAATGTCTAAAGGTTTAAATGTTGTTTAACAAATCCTATTCTTTACCCTCTACCGAGTGCATAAAAAATATTGGCTAACCTAAAATTAAGTTTTTAAATCCTTGGTTATGTTGGGTAGGTTCTATCCTGCCACGTCCAAATTACCCACTACGATCATTGTTATGGAGTAACCCCGCCTTAAGTTCCAAACTTTAAATCAAATTAATTAATGTTCTATCCTGTCGTTTTAGAATCACCAATTTACACCCATCAAAACTTATCTCCCTATCTATTTGCACTAACCAATAGGTTACCTTCTCATCCACTAGATTAATGTGATTTTTACTAGTCGAGGAACACAACCCTCCCAGGTTATTGTGGATTTACAAAAAAATTTAACATTTCAATTAGCTAGATTGAAGATATAAATTATGTACGAAGTAATGAATCATCACAACTATGAAATAAGAGAAATCTTAAACAATTCTAATTCTACACCTGATTATTTCTTATTGTAAGGAGAAAAAGAAAGGAAACTACTCTTACTTTATGGGTATAACACAACAAAACATGATTTTATAAAAATCAAAGTTTGTAGAGAAAGAAAACTCAAACAAAAAAATACAAAGTACTTATTTAAAACTTCACCCCAAGCAAATTTTTTGAAGTTCCTTTGATAACTGCTTACTCCAATAGACACACCAAAACACACACTAGAAAAACTGTCTCCAACACTCTCACACACCCTCACACCACACACACACCCAAGTTTACTACTGCTCTCTTTTTCGATCCCCCTTTCGACCAGCCAATGCTTCGTTTAAATTCATTGCACAAATCACTAAGAGTCACTTTAAACACCTCTTCAAAATTTGTCTGAATTCATTACACAACAATCAAAACCATTTTCGGCGCCTAAGCGCCAATTTTCTAGAATCCTGTTTTAACTCCCTCGCGTCTAGGCATTAGCTAACTTTTTGCTCCTTTGATCTATTTGACCTTGTTTTGCTCTGTTTTGAGACTTTATATTTGAAGTAAAAAAAACACAAAATACTTTTTATTAAAGTGCATTATCCTTAAAATGAGCATAAAATGTATATATAAAAATAACGCATTTTAAGGCGTGTCAATTCCCCAAACGTAAACGCTACATGTCTTCAAATAACTCATTTATTTTGTGAAAATGCTTTAACTTATGTTAGTGGGTTTCATTAGAGATTCCTACACATTTGTCTCGTGAATATGATGTTGAAATTTTAGAAATTTTTTTAATAATTTAGGATAAAACTGACGTATAAGAGTATCTAATACTTAAGTTAAGAATTCTGTTTTTTTTTTTCATTTCAAAAGCAATTGTAATTTGTCATAGAAATCTTAGAAAAATTTAAAAGATAGAATTATATTAGAACTCTACTTGTAAAAATTTGACTAAGACATTTAAAAAAGAGAATAAGCTTAGAAATGTAAATAAATTTCTTCCCTTAAGATAATTTAAGTCAATTTTTAATTATGCATCTCCTCAGGTTTCTCGTCACATATTTTTATTTTAACTTTTTTTTCTTTGCTTTTGCTTTTCTTTTTCTTTCAGGATCATTTTTTATCTTTTCTTTTTTTTTATTTTTATGTGAGGAATATTATATTAGAATAGTCTTTAATGATTTTGAACTTCACCATTCTTTTCTTAAAGTTAAAAGCTTCTCACATTTCTTAAATTGATAATGTGTATTAGTATAAAAATGATTTTTCATAGTTTGTAATTCTTTTTAAAGTGTAAATCGAAGATCTTTAGTGTTTTAAAAATACAATTGTACTACTTTGAATTGTAAAAGCATATTCCTATTCTTTTATATTAAATATCTTAACTTTAGCACTACTCTTAATCATGAAAAAATTTTGCTTAAGTTTACTATAACTTTCATAGAATTAAAAATATAGTTCTCTATAGATAATACCACATACCATATGTTATGTTAAATGATATTTAAATAAAGTTTATTGGGGACAAATAAGGTTTAATAATTTTTTTTAAAAGATTTTCTCCCTCCTCAAACTTGAATTTTTAAATACTTTAAGACATTGTAGTACAAGTTGTATAAACAGGTATGTAAACATGAACATAATATAGATACAAGTAGTAAAAAAAGGTATGTGTAGCAGTAAGTAAACATGTTTAGCATAAAAAATAAACATATTGACAAATTTCTTATTATCGAAGATTTCCTTCCCTTTTTCTCTTTTTGACTTTTTGTTTTTGGAGCCATCTCAAAATCTAAAAAATCCAAATAAATTTCAAATATAAGTTCTCAAGGCTCTAACAAGCAATTTCCAAGCGAACAAACTTTTCCACCATGGATTTTTACTAACTTATCCATATTTTTGAGTATTTTCAAATTTATATAATGTAGAAGAAATCCATGGTGAAAGAGAAAAATTTCTTAGGCAAAGTGTAGTTCTTACCCGGAGAAGAAATCCAAAGTTCTAGGCCTTAAATCTCATAGATAAATGGGGTAGTTTCGCGATTAAATGGTCAGAATAGGCGGTTCATCCTATTTGGTGCTTAGACGTTGGCTTTGACACCATACTTCTCGGGTAACTGACGCTAAGGCACCAGTGCTGAATTTTGCATTTTTTTTAAACATATAAACACAACAAACTTAAGGCCTCCGCACCCTAATTTACTTGATTCAACATCTTTTAATAATTAATCATCTTCCAATTTTAAATTTACACAAGTACCTCCGAAATACAAACAATGAAATTGATCCATGTACACTAACACCATATGTCAAACTAACAAACTTAATATAAACTTACTAACATAAACATAAGTCCAACTAAACATCAATCCATCATAAGCAAATAAACAAAACAAACACATGCACATACAATATGCAGACATAACGACACCTACAAATTAGAGTTCGACATATCAAACACACTTAAATATCATATTTTCGAACACAAAGCAGTACTATTAATAAATTTAACTCTATTCTCCTCCACGCTCTCATTCTTCAAATGGTCATGCACAAACGGGTTATTAAACGGACAGTGTGGAAATTCTTCAGCATACTTTTCTTCGATTCAGTTGTTCTTCTGATACATCCTTATTTGCGCCTCCTAGAAACATATCATTTGATCAAATTGATTTTTCATCTACTAGTCCAGATGATTGAAATGATGACAAATGTCGTTGAAGTTAATATAGATATTCACTATATTCTCTCTATCTTCTTGATCTTTTATGTAATACCTTTGAGGCTAAGCGCAAGAAATCCATTGCTGTAAGTTTGGGCATCCTTGTTGATGGATTTCTTCCTATCAAACAATCCATTGTTCTTGCTCTCCGTATTTACAAGGGAAAGTTGATCATGCACTCACTTCCTCCTTCCATATGGTCTCTCACGTCTAGATATTGAAGCCCTAGGATCATTAGGTAGGTTTATGGAGGTTTTAAACGAAATATGCGGGTTTAAACTGCCAAGAGGCGGTTTATCCATGTTTTCCAAGCCGTGGGCGCTTAGGCGACGGGCTCACTGCGAACTGGAGTGTAGGCGCCAGGTTTTGGCGCTTAGGCTCCAGTGCCCAAATAGGCACCGCTTGGCCTTGGATTCTATTATCTTTTCCCAACTTCATTTAGATCATTAAATTAGTGTTTTATGCCTCACATCTTGTAGGGCCCATTAAAACTTAATACGTTTAACACAATAACAATAGTCAATTGAAAATCAATCCACAGATAACTATGCATTGCCTTCTACGAAGTGTTTGGTTTAATGTCATCAGCCCGACGTATCCAATTTTTTACTCTGGTTGACCCAACATTAGGACATCACCATACACAGACTTGTTTCGACATATGCAAGGTTTCAATCAGTGTCTATTTACTTTAAATATTCTTTCAGTTTTTGGATCTTTAATATCCATAACACCACACAGATGGACTTCTATTACAATAAACGACAACCACATAAACATAAGTTTTTCGGGGATAGTTTTAATTTTGTACTGTAAAGTAAAACTTTTTTTGTAGACTCAAAATCTTTTCTTGGAATCTTTCAATCATGCAAAATCTTCATCTTTTCCATATAAATTTTTGCATTATCATAAGATTCATTTTTAATTTCATCAAGCTCATTTAATTGCAATAATCATTTTTCACCAGTATTTTTCAAATTATAATTAAAGCCCTTAACATCTCAATAAGTTTTATGCTCCAAATCAAGTGGCAAGTGACAAACCTTTTTAAATATGAGCCTATATGGTAATATTCTATAAAAGTTTTTAAACAGTCTTATCCGCTCATAATGCATTATCAAGTCTAGCAGATCAATCTTTTCTGTTAGGATTTTTGGTGTTCTAATATTCTTTTAATTTCTTGATTGGATGCTCTAGTTTGATTACTAATCTGAGAATGGCGCCGGAAGAAGCAACACTTACAGCCTTTAGAACACCAATTGGAATATATTGGTATACAGTTATGTCGTTTGGACTAAATAATGCTGGAGCAACATACCAACGAGCCATGACAACAATCTTCGATGACCTCATTCACAACAAAGTAGAATGTTATGGGGATGATTTGTATATCAAGAGCAAACAAAAGAAAAATCACTTGCTTGATTTGAGAATTGTCTTTGAACGGTTGTAACGATTTAATCTTAAAATGAATCCCTTAAAGTGTGTTACATTCGAGAAATTTTTTGAATTTGTTGTCCGTCATCGTGGAATTGAAATCGATCCAGAGAAGATTAAAACTATCTTGAAAATGGCGCCCCCAAGAATTTGAAACACCTACGATCTTTTCAGGGGAAATTGACGTATCTAAGACACTTTATATATAATATGTCAGGACGTTATCAGCCATTTTCAACATTAATAAAAAAGGGCGCCAAGTTTACTTGGGATGAGAAATGTCAACAGACCTTTGAAAGCATTAAGCAGTACCTAATGTCACCTCCTGTATTAGCGGCACCAGTCTCGGGTAGACCATTGAAACTTTACACCGCGACTTTAGACGATTCTCTTGGGGCCCTACTAGCCTAGGTTTACGACGAAGGTTACCTTAGTCATCGTTTAATTCCGATGGAAGTGAGGTATCCTTCCATTGAGAAACATTGTTTGACATTAAACTTCGCCGCTCAAAAGTTCAAACACTACATGCTTTCTCATAAGGTCACCCTTATTTTGAGATTTAATCTGCTACAATATTTGTTGATTCGGCCGACACTGTCTGGAAGGTTGGCAAGATGGTCAATGATATTGTTGCAGTTTGACATAACCTTCGTGCCCCTTCGAAAATCTCCTCTCAACGACGACTTACCAGAAGAACAGATAATGAGTCTGGAAACCCACAGTATCCAACGCTGGGGGCTGTACTTTAACGGAGCTTCATCAGCAAGGAAAGATAAAGGATTGCAAACAATAGTGCCCGACAAAGCAGGAATTGGACTAATATTCATCACACCAGATCGGAGAATGCTAAGATTTTCCTACCATTTAACAGAGCCATGCACAAACAACGAAGCAGAATACGAAACACTAATAACATGGCTACAGTTGGCAGTATCAATGAACATAACAGACATCGACATCTACGACGATTCACAGCTCATAATTCAACAAGTAGCCGAACGGTACAAGATTCTAAAGCCCAAATTGGAACAGCACCGTCGCTACACGATGAAATTACTGTAAAAGATTCGCAATGTGACATTGTATAGAATTCCTAGGGGAGAGAACGCTTATGCAGACGCTTTGACCAAGCTCGTTAAGGAATTTACATGTGCACAAGAGGACTCCAGGTCTTATCCCAAATTGAAATGGATACTCTCCATAGACAAGAAAGGGAAGAAACATTGATAACAATTACTGAGTCTACAGAGGATTGACGTCAACCGTTTATAGTCTATTTGCGAACGGGGCAACTACCAGATGATAAGTCAGCAACGCATCATATACAGAAGAGGGTCTTGTCAAATTGCATGGTGGACAATGTCTTGTACCGGAGATCGTTCGATCAAATGTGGTTACGATGTTTGAGCCAGACAGAAGCACATGATATTGTCAAAGAAACGCATGCAGGACTTTGCGGAGCTCACTAATCGGGCCCAAAAATGAAGATGAAAATCAAGAGACTAGGCTACTACTGACCAGCAATGATGACCGATTGTATTGAAATCACTGAGAAATGTCACTAATGTCAAGTGCACGGAGTGGTATTGCATCAATCTCTGAATGTGCTGCATCCTATAATTGCGTCGTGGTCATTCGAGTGCTGGGGCACAGATATAGTGGTTCCAATAGACCCCCCGTCTTCAAAATGTCACAGATTCATACTCACAGAAATAGATTATCTCTCGAAATGGGCAGAGACGGTACCGTTAAGAGAAGTCAAAGCACATCACGTCCTACAATTTTTCAAAGATCAGATTGTATATCGTTTTGGCATCCCACGTAGGATCATTTCAGACAACAGTTCAACTTTCAAAAGCACCAAAATTAACAGTTTTGTTAGACGACATGACATTGATTAGAGATTTTCACAATTTACTATCTTAGAGCGAACGACCTGACAGAAGATTTTAACAAAACAGTCGTACAAATCTTGAAGAAGACACTTGATGACAACAAGAGAGGATGGTGTGAATAGTTACTAGAGGTCTTGTGGGCATACAGAAGAACATTTAGAACTCCTGCACAGTCCACATCATATGCCCTCGTGTACAGATCCGAGGTTGTGCTTCCGCTGGAAGTACAACTTCCGTCCCTCAGGATAGCAGTGACAATCAAGATAACAACAGAAGAGAACTCCAAACTCCGACTCCAAGAGCTCGAAAGTCTTGAAGGAAAATACTATTAGCATAACAAAATTTGGAGTTATACCAAGCAAAGATGATACATGCCCATGAAAAACCGGTCCGGCCAAGAAATTTTGTAGCTGGTGATCTGGTTCTTGTACTCAGACGATTTATTCTTGCACACTGCAAAATAGGAGGTAAATTCAAACCTACTTTAGAGGGACCGTTCGTGGTTGAGAAAGTTTACTCCTATTTTTAGTTTTATACTTGTATCATTAGGGTATAAAATTCCTATAAGCATGTTATTCTTATTTTCATTCATGCTTATATATATTTGATATATAAGCATGAAGTGTCTATATTCCAAGATCCTATCCTAATATTAGTTTCATTAGTTTCATGGACTAATTTCTTTACCTGCATTCGTCTGTAATGTGAGAACCCTTGCTTATTTAACACTACACCTGGGCGCCGGTGTAGCGGCCCTTGCACACTTTTCACTGTATTCAGGCTATACAACGCGTCGCTTCCAGGGGACGCCCTAGCACCTATACAGCCGGTCCCAAACCCAGATGCGAAAAGTGGAGGGTTGCGTTAGGTAGTCGACAGCCAGCGTAAAACTTGTCGAAAAAATCATGACATGAATCCTTTTGATCATTGTGTAAGTGCTAGGGCGTCCCCTGGAAACGACGTGCTGTATAGCCTGAA
>NEWO01000668.1:310356-329974 GCA_003013225.1 Phalaenopsis aphrodite | reverse complement strand
TGGAAGAATTTGTGATGATTTAAATCCATGCACTTCATTTATTTCTAGATTTGGTCAATCTAGATGTTAAATTTTGTTGTGAGAACCTGTAAGAACCGGACTGGTATTTTCTCAGTCAATAATTGGAAAGAGTCACATGAGGTTGTGTGAATGAGAATGTAGTTCATATGATTGAGTGCAAATAAATATGGAGATATTCATTGAAGTGTGTAGAGTTAGAGGACTTTAAAGTGACATGTTAAAGCCCCCAACTTGGTTTATTGTTTTAGGTTCTAATACGAGGTTTTAGCCCCCAGGCGGAGAGAATCGAGAGAACTGTAGAGTGAGAGCTAGTATCTTCCCTGCCTAGCCGGTCTTCATAATTATTCATACTTTAAATTAGCCAATGTTCTTTATAACATCTCTAGTAAGGGTAAATAATATTATTGCTTTTGTTTGACACAACACAATATGTATACTTACACAACAAAATTTCTATACTTATTACTGATTCATGATAAGGAGAAATATATTTTCATATTTAGTTTTTTTTTTTACAAAAACTCAAGTTATCTTTTTAAGTTTATTTTGTTTTTGTCAAAATATTAAAATTACCAAATATATTTAAACTTTCTTTACTGCGAAAACGTCTTTAAGTTAAATAATTATCTTTTTAAAAATATAAAGTTTCCCAAAAAGTGCATATTGCATATCTTTTCTGTGGGTTCAATATTCAGGTCTTAATTAAAAATTATATTACTTGATAACGATATATATACTCGTGTAGTATCCCAACATATATAAATTAAATGTTAAATTCTTATTTTTCTTCAAGATCAAGTTTTTCGTTTTGTTGCGAAATAAAAAAAATATAAGTGAAAAATATAATCAGAATTATTGTTATACTGTTGCATATAAACAGTTATCGAGGATGACACATTCCTTCCGAATGTGAGACATTTTCGCTATCTCAAGTGTTGGAAATCATGCCCAGCGCCTTCCTCCCAGATGTAGTAGACATTCCAATCATTTCGTCACCGCTTAGGTTGGATATTAGTCAAGCGCATTTCTTCCTAATGTGATAGACATTCTCGCTACCTCTGAGGGTTGGAAATCAGGTCCAACGCCTTTCTCTCTGATGTAGCAGACATTCTGATCATTTCGTTATCGCTTAGGTTGGATGTTAGTCATAGCACATTTCTTCTTAATTTGATAGACATTTTCGCTACCTCTAAGGGTTGGAAATCAGGTCCAGCGCCTTCCTCTCTGAAGTAGCAGACATTCTGATCATTTCGTCACCGCTTAAGTTGGATATTAATCATAGTGCATTCATTCCTAATGTTATAGGCATTTTTACTACTTCTAAGGGTCGGAAATCAGGCCCAGCGCTTTCCCTCTCGTTGTAGTAGGCATTTTTATTCCTCGATCAGCTTTCGAGTTGGATATAGGTTTCTCGACACTCCTGCTTTATCTAATTCATTCCTACAAATGTTTACATGTTCTTACACTTTCCACGAATTCCCGAAATCGCATAAAGCCCAACAACTCTCATAACTAACCCACAATTCACACAAACTTTGCAAATCTTCCGCAAATTAAAATGAAAATCGAACTCTGATTCCTTCGCTACCCCTTGGGTTGGAGGCAAATTCCACTGTTTTCTTCAACGTAGAAGAAATTTCTCGATCAGCCTTCGAGTTGGATATGAGTTCTTTTCCACTCATTCTGGTCATTTCGTCACCTCTTGGGTTTGATGTTAGTCATAGCGCATTTCTTCCTAATGTGATAGAAACTTTCGCTACCCCTTGAGTTGGAGACAAATTTCAGTGCTTTCCTCAACGTAGCAGATATTTCTCACTCATTTCTTGAGTTGAAACTCAGTCCTAGTGCATTCCCTCTCAACCTGATTCCTTGCCAAGAGTACCTTCCACGAGTATCTCACGATTTCCCACAACATCTTTTGCAACTCCGCTATCTTTTGGGCCGGATGCAATTTCTTATGCCTTCCGCCCCACTGTAGTAGACATTCTTTCGACTCGCACTTGGGCAGGATGTAAGTCCCTGAGCCTTCCTTCCCAATGCGAAGATGGTTTCTGTCACTATCTCTCGAGTCGATGTACACCCTTGTGCTTTCTCTCTTGGCCAGGTCTCCACACAACATTGAAACAAATCAAATCAACACTCAAATTTGACAGCTGAAACTCACAATCACAGTTTGAAAATACATCTAGAAATCCCCAGCAGAAACTCTCCATTTCTCTACTAGAAGCCTTCTCTAGCTAGGATTTCCCGAGTCGGAACCCTAGCTTGAGTTCGATTGCTAAATCTAGTTCGACATCCTGTCTGCTCTAAGTAGATGTTCTTACACAGACTTTGGCTCTATTGATCGCTTCGGTCAACACCAATACGCGTGATATGCTTGTCTCGCACACCTTACCTATTGGGGGTCCATTTGTTGATCTGATTTTTGGATGAAGTCTTCACTTCTCTTCTTAGAGCCTAGGGTCTAGCTTTAGGCTTCTCTTGTTTTACCCTCCTAGAGAATTAGTACGGAACCCACACCATTTAGAAAATTCGAGCCACCTCGTCACTCCTTCGAGTCTCGCATGGGTGATCCCAAATCCTCGGCATTCCGTTGAGTTGATTATGATCGACACATGAAACTCGAGTCGAGTTCCTACATTAATAGGAGCAGCCCTAGGAGACCTCTTGCGACTAGAACGCTTGATAACTCCGCATTTTGCGCACGCATCACACCTCACACAATTTTGGCTTAAATTGACTCGTCTGTCGACGAATTCGTCCGGACGACCCTGGATGACGAAACAGACAACAGATGCGTCCGGGTGGTCCGTTTCGTCGACTTTAGGTAGGAAGGACACCCATATCATTATGGTTTCACGCAGAAGCAACTAGCATGGATATCGATGCACGTTTTTTTTAGCAGTGCGAGGGCCCGGGCTCAACCCAGATTCGATTTAGTCTGGACTCGGGCTGAACACGGGCTAAGTATCAGCTCACTTTAATTTGAAATTCAAATTTTAAAATTCAAACAACCCTCATTGGCTTCCTGCTCGCGTGCGACAAAATATTTCCTGCTCTCAACAAATTCTGCTCGCACAGAAAACCCCTTGCTTCTTCCCCTTCCAGAGCTCGTCTTTGCACCCATTCTACCCCGATCGAGACACTCTTCCTCACACAGCTACAACTCCTTTCAAAGGATTTTTGTCAGGCATGCGAAATTTATCTGCCATTTTTTATGTTCTTTCTTAAGGGTTTTTTGATATGATTAAAATTTTGTAGTGTGTTTATGTGATGGAATTGTGAAGTTTTCCCGTGGGATGATATTCTTGACTTTGGTGGGATTTAGATTCTTCCCGATGGATGGGATTAAGGGAAGTCATACGGTTATTAGAAATGTGAATGATGTTTGCTTTCATTTATATTTCTTGATCGTGAATGTTCTTTATCTTCAAAATCGGATTCCTTGCGAAACCTAATTTACTTACTCCAATTCTTTCAAGGAAACTTCCTGATTAAAACAAATCAAAACATAACACGTGATTTCAAATTTACGGGAGTTCATCGGAGGAGGTAGCCCACGGTTGCTAACGAAATCTTCCATTTTTAAATGAGTTTCACAACTCATTTAGACTAAGTAAATTCAAAAGAAAATAGTGATACCGGAACAAGGGAACTGTGAAATCCTAACCGATGTCGCCTTAATCAACTTTAACTCCCATAATGACAACAAAACTAAAACCTTGAAACACACGCGGTACAACTTTTTGAACCTTAGATCTTAGGACTTCTACGTCAACGAGAAATTTGGAGCAGCTTCGTGAACAGCTCGAAAAGGAGTTTGGTATGGACTACAAGTGGAGGTGGTCGTCATTCTACAACAACAAAATGAGTCTATACTAGTTAAACTTTCTTAGTTTAAAAAACCAATAGGACTTCGAGGTAGCTCGCCTAACATGACGTAAATTCTCACCCTCTTTTAAACTCCTGCATAGTCATACTGAGCAGTATAAGTTCTAACTCGCCTTAAGTTACGAGGTTGTCGTTCAGAACGACGTAAAACCTCTTATCTCTATGGGCTATTTGCATATTCAGTTATTATGCAAGTGTAATTCCTGAATGAATAAAATTGACAGGATTAAACACTCAAATAACATCCTCTCCAAAACATAGCCGCACAATAGGATAGTTTGGGAAGTCACTGAAGATTCCCCTCAGGATCTACCCTTTATTTCCTTTGGACTCCTGAAAGAACTGTTCCTACTTGAGTCACTCTCATTTATTTTTTCACGTCCTACCTTGAAAATCTAAACTTTGAATTCTTGAAGACTAGAACCACTAATCATTATCGAGAGTTTTCTCAAGTGACTCACGTCACTTGGAATGTAATTAACTGTAGAGGTTTGCCTCTATAAGGAACTTGAAATCCAGGTAATCTTCGTATTAAATAGGGGAATTTGTCGGCCATATAAAATGTTCACAGACCAAATGAATGTCACAATTCTCTTAGTTTGTAGGATTGAGTCTATTACCATGATCTTCACTTTTCTCTTGAAATGTGTAGTATTCAGGGTACCAGACACGATTATGCAAATTATTAGACTAATGAGATTCATTCGGTTTCATTTTCTAAAAAATTAAAACACTACTTTCATAATCTAAACTATATACCTTATATTTAAATTAAATTTTCAAATCAAAACAGTTGACCGACAATAATGTCTGTAAAATTCAGCATATCCTAGAAAACTTCTTAACTCTTCTTCCTGTGGTAGGAGGTTGTTCAGTAATAACTTTAATTTTTGTTGGATCTACTTCCGTAAAATTAAAAAAAAATTATTTCCTAAATAATTGTCCTACGACCATAAATTGATTTTTTTTCAATTGAGAACTAAATTTGTTTCTTCACAGCGTTGTAGAGCACTCGCTAAATGACCTAAGCATGAATCAAAGGAGGTTCCAAAAATTGAGAAGTCATCCATGAAAACTTCATTTTCTTTCTCAATTAAATCGTAGAAAATGGACATCATGTACCTTTGAAAAGTTGCAGGTGCATTGCATAAACAAAATGACATCATTCTAAAAGCAAAACTCTCATAAGAACTTGTGAATATTGTCTTTTCTTGATCCTCAGGAACTATGAATTTTTGGTGGTATCCTGAATATTCATTCAAAAGCAGAAATATCGGTGCTCGGTTAGCTTATCCAACAATTGGTCTAGAAAATGCAGAAGAAAGTGATCTTTACTTGTGACATGATTTTTTTTCTATAATTAATACAGATTTGCCACCGACTTTTATTGTTGGAATTAATTCATTATGTATATTTACAGCTACGGTCACCCCCCTTTCTTAGGAATGTTGTGAATCGGACTAACCTAAGCACTGTTAGAAATAAGATAAATTATTCCAACATTCAACCACTTAAATTTTTTTTTTTATTACATCTTTCATTATACAGTTCAATCTCCTCTAAGGATCTGCCCTAGACTTATGATTATTTTTCATTAAAATTCTATGCTTACAAATTAAAGAGCTGATACATTTTATATCCGCTAACGTTCTTGCAAAGACTTTCTTATAATTTCTCAGAGTTTCCATTAGCTTTTCTTCTTGATCTTCAGTTAACTCTAAGGATATTATAACTTGTAATGTTGATGAGTTCCCTAAAAAAACATACTTTAAATGTGTAGGGAGAACTTTTATCTCAAGTTTATGAGGTTTTTCAGTTAAAGGAATAAGATGTTTACTATTTTCAGTAGCGTCTAAAAATCTCAAAACTTTGCTAAACATAATTTGAATCCTCAGTATTTATCTTGGAAATCAGTATTATTCACATACTCCAGTTTTTGTTGTCTTGTTTTAACTTCACAACTTTCTCGAAAATGGTTATCAATTAAATAATCAATAATATTTATTTTGGAACATTCATCTTCTTTTTTTCTTTCGCTGGGTACTTTATTGATTTTAATACATTAAATGTAACTTTCTGGTTATTAACTCTCATTTTTGCATATCTATCATAGCTCGTCCAGTGATCAAGAAAGGTCTCCTTAAAAGGATTGGTATTTCCTTATTTTTCTCCGTATCTAAAATAATGAAATCCACAGAGAAGATAAGTTTATATACCTTAACCAACACATCCTCTATAAGCCCCTTACGATAAGTGATTGATCGATCAACTATTTGAAGGGTTATAGTTGCAGGAGAAATTTCTCTTATGCTTGACATTATAAATATCAATGATTACATGAGTTTAATGCTTGCTCATAAATTACATAAAGTTTTTTCCACAAAATCTCTCTTATCGTGCAAGGAGTAGTAAAACTATAAGGATATTTGAGTTTTTGAGGAAATTTTTTCTGGATCATTTCACTGCATTCTTCACTAAATGCAACAGTTTCGTGATCTCCAAACTTTCTCTTATTTAAGATTTCTTTCATAAAATTAACATAACTGAGCATTTGCTCTATCGTTTCGGTAAAAGGAATATTTTTTGTTAGCCTTTTAAATATTTCCATAAACTTAGAAAATTGTTGATTCAATTTTTGTTGTCTATGTCTCTGAGGAAATGACGGTGGTGGTCTTTTTAAATTGATCTTAGGTGGAGAGGCATGTTTTTTTATATTTTTAAGAACGTTTTCTTCATGTTTTTCAGTTTCTTCAGTTTTCCTCTCAACTTCAATTTCTTTTTATACTTCAGTCTCCAACTCTCTGCCTTTTCTTTACTTGACCGCTTTAACTTTCTATTTGTTTTATTTTTAGGATTAACTTCAGTGTTACTGGGAAGTGTTTCTTAAGGTTTACTGTTAAGTGAGTTAATAATTTGTTCCAATTGATTCTCAATATTTTTCATTGCAGCACTCTAACTTTGTAATTGATTTCTCATCTATAACACCACTTCTTCTAAGACAATTTATTCTCCTTAATTTGTTGGTTATTTGTAAGGTCAGGAGGATAAGAAGGTTTATATTTAGTATTATCCTATTTATTCTAGTTTCTCATTGGGTTCACTTGATTGTTCTCCCGTTATTGATTTCCATCACCGGAATTATTATTTCAGTTAAAGTTAGGGTTGTTTTTCCAACCTAAGTTATAATAGTTTAAATATGAGTTACTGTGTTTATTGTTGATGACATTTAAAGTCTCAAATGATTGTTGAGAATTAATCAATTGTCTCAATGAATTTTCCTCTGTCACATAAGATGTTTGAGGTAAATTCATTTCAAATTTGTCTAACTTTCTAGATATCGCAACAATTTGAGATGTCAAAATAAAGATTCCATCAGTATCATGAACACTGACTATCTTAGGATTTACTGTTTCAGAGGGCAATTGAAAGTTGTTGGAAGCTATCTTTTCTATTAATTCATATGATTCATCAAATGAACCTCCAACAATAGCGTCAATAATAGATCTGAGGGATCCCACTAACCCATTATATATTGTTTGAATAATTATCAAGTCTGAGAAAGTATGAGGTGGAAATGTTCTAAAAAGCTCTTTAAATCGTTCTCAGACTTCATATATTGACTCACATTTATACTGAATAAATGATGTAATAGCATTTTTAAGCTTGACACTTTTTGAAGGTGGAAAATACTTAGCTAGAAATTTTTGCGCTAAATCTCCCCAAGTTCTGATGGATCCAGGTGCTAATGAGTTTAACCACATCTTAGTTTTATACTTAAGAAGAAAAAGAAAATTCTAAGTTTAACAGCGTTGTTTGATACACTATCCTTTTAAATGTAGTGCATAATTCTAAAAAAGTAGCAAGATGTAAGTTTGGACCCTCAGATGGTGTTCCTCCAAACTGATTGGTTTGTAACGTTTGGATTATGACAAATTCAAGTTCAAATGAGTTAACTGCTACAACAGGGGTTTGTATGTTCAAATAAATTTCATCATCTGTAGGGTTTGCATAGTTTCTTAAATGTCTTTAATGATGTTCATTTTCAAGAGTTTAATTATCAATGTTATTATGTAATGTGTTCACCATTTCTTGTAAATTGTTAATATTTTTTGTTTTCGGATTTTTCTTATGGTTCGTTCTAACTCAGAATCGTATAGTATTAAACCTTCAAATCCTGAACTACGCATACAAAAGCAAAAGTTCAGAAAATAAAATTAAACAAAACACTAAAAAATAAACTAATTTATATTATTATTTTTTATAAAAATATTTTTAACACAGAACAAACAATTTCATAAAGAAAAGTGATACTATAGTTTTCCTAAAATAAGTCTACAGTTTAATTAAAATTTTTAAAGTTAAAAATTTCGTTACTTCCTTCTCCGGCAACCACGATAAAAACTTTACCCGACCCACAATTACATAGCAATTTAGTTTCAAAAAAGATGATAAAAAACTTAACCCAATTTATTTTAGTGACAAATGTGCACAGTAAATATTTTATAGAATTTAGAATTTGATTATTAGTTTACATACTAGGGGTGTTACGCATATATACGTATCATTTAAGTAATATAGAATTTTCTTTTAAAATCTAGTATCGATTCCACATGGAAGGTGAAACTCTTTTGATGGACTTAGAAAAATTACTTTAACTCCAGACAATTATCTAGGAAATATGGTAGCAAGTTTTTGTGTAAAAAGAATTGCTAAATTACCACTAAATTCAAAGCTTAAAAAAATGCAGCATTTCTAAATTAGTTTACGTGGAAAAATTCAAATTATGTAACATTTCTTTTCCCTTGCAAAGAGATAATAATCAGTGTACGAATCAAATGTCTAAAGTTTTAAAAGTAGTTGTGTGTCAAATATGTGCAATATTTTTTACCCTCTTCTGAGTGCATAAAGAACAATGACTAACCTAAAATTATGTTCCTAAATTCTTGGCTATGATGGGTAGGTTCTAGCCTATCACCTTCAGGTTACCCACTAAGACTATTATTATGGAATAACTTAACCTTAAGTTTCAAACTTTAGATCAAATTAGTTAAGGCTGCCCAACAAACTTATCTTTTTATCTATTTGTACTAACCGATGGGCTACTTTCTCACCCACTAGATTAATATGTTTTTTACTTTTTGAGGAGCACATAACCCTCACGGTTCATTGTGGATTCACAATAAATTTTAATATTTTAGTTGACCAGATTGAAGATGTAAATTAAGTACGATGTAATGAATCATCACAAGTATGAAATAAAAGAATTCTTAAATAATTCTAATCCCATACATGATTCCTTTTTATTGTAAGGAGAAAGAGAAATGAAACTACTCGTACTTCATGGGGATAGCACAATAAAACATTATTTATATTAAAATCCAAGTTTATACATTAAAACAAAACTTAAATAAAAGTACAAAGTACTTATCCGAAACTTCTCCCCAAACAACTCCTTTGAACTTCTTTTGATGACTTCTTACTCCAATAGACACACCGAAACACACATTAGAAAGAATCACTAACACACTCTCACATACTCTCACACCACACACACCCATGATTACTACTGCTTTTCTTTAAGCTCTTTTTGGACCAGTCAACGGTTCCTTTAAATAAAGCTCTTAAAATCACCAAGAGTCATTTCCGACACCTCTTCAAAATTCGCCCAAATTTATTGCACTAAAATCAAAACTGTTTCCGACACTTAGGCGCCAATCTTCTAGAATCTCGTTTTAACTATCTGACGCTTAGGCACCAGATTACTTTTTGCTCCTTTGTTCTATTTGTTCCCGTTTTGCTCCTTTTGCTCTTAAATTCCATATATTGTACATGAAATGAATGATTCAATAACACAATATCTTTCATTAAAATGCAATACTTTTAAAAATGAGCTTAAAATGTATATATAAAAATAACACATTTTAAGGCGTGTCACACGCCAATACCCAACGGGTTTGCTCATGTAACACTCGAATAATACTCGAATAACACATCAATAACAATCGAATAACATATAAATAACACTCGCATAAAACATCAGTAGCACTTGAATAAGAAATTAAAAACACACATTATACCGCGGGTTACTTAAAGTAACACTTGAATAATACCGTAATAATGCCCGAATAAAACATTTTGCTTTTATTAATGTTATTCTTGCGGTGTTGTATGAAAGAAATGGAACGAGGGAAATTAGAAAATTGTTGAGATTGATTCATGGAGTAAGTATTCATTATCGGAGGCTCGGATTCTGCGCTACTTGCAGAACAATCCCTATTTAGTGGAGAAAGTTAGCGTACTGGACATGAATGGTGAGAAACAAAATTTGGACTTTTTCCAAATCAATGAAGCTGAAAAACTGCTAAGAAGTAATTTAGAATTTGGTAAAGAGGAGAGTTCTTTGGTTGTTAGAGATAAATCCAAGGTTGTTAGTGATGTCATTGTCATAGCTTTATTTAAATAAATTTCTTGTATATATGCCATTGTCATAGCCTGTCTTTTGTGTGACAGACGATATTCAATGACTCTAGTCATTGCTTGGTCCTGATCAGTGAATATTATTATTTGGAGCTTGTTATCCATGATACACAAAATATTTTGAATAACCACTTGAATGAGTCAATCGTTTCGTTTGACAAAAAATTACTACGAAGAGAACATTCTACTAGTGGTAGTTCTCACAAACAAAAGGAGCACAACATAAATTATATTTATTAAGTCAATAACTTGTATCAAAGATTATGACATCCCCAATGCAGTTGTAATCGAGCACTCTAAAAGAAACTCAACAAACTATCAAACTCATCAATTTGGAACTTCCACACATATATGATATCCTCAACTTGCATATCCGCAAACAATTGTAGTAGAGAATTAGCACCCTCATGTTGAATTCTATCTCTTCTTTCTTTTTATATGAAATTATAGACATCTCTCTTCGAGCATTCAAGATTTTCCACTCCTCCGGCTTTTGTAGTTAGGAAGCTAATTGCATCGGTGGCTCTAATCCCTGATTCTGTCATTGATTTGAGCACATTAACATTGATGTCACTTATCTTTCTGCTGAACACAAAAGATGCTTAGCACCGGCCTCTGTCAATGGATGATTTTGAATTTTTATAAATTTCGTAACCGATTAGTTGCCTTTGCCATCAACGTCCTCATTTCTAGACAACTAGTTCTTTGCTTGCTCTTTTGAACTTTACTGTGCTATTGAACTTCGACTCTTTCTTGAAATTCAGTTTTATCACAAATGACGTCCTTTATCTTAGTTCTCTTTGAATTTGGCCAAAAACTGTTGTGATCCTTGTGCACAGTAAAACCAATATGGTGTGCATAGACACAATGTGGTTCATATGCTTCCTTCTCTTTATGAACAACTGTGCTAAGCAAACAGTTTGCAATTAGATCATTGCAAATAATTTCAGACTCGGGGAACTGCATATTTATAAAACATATTAAACCTTATTAAATATAGAAATAGTACCAATCGAATACTAAAAGCTCAATAAAAGCAATGCATTCCACTAGAACATTCATAATCACACAATGACATTGGAATAACACTGGATTAGCATCACAATGTCACAACAACAACTCAGCAATAACAAAAAAATTACACTATAAAACTGTAGCATTACTCATCCAATAACACCGCAATAAAACATAAATAACACTTAGATAACACCAGGAAAACACCAGTAGAACACCAAAATAACACTCCAATAAAACCAAGTAATTATCTCCAATAACACTAGAATAGCACAATAATAAACAAAAAAAAAAACACCTGAAAAAATACTGCAATAACGCAACATCGGCGCATCAATAAAATCTTAACATTACCCATCCAATGCCACCACAATAATACCGAAAAAAACTAGTATAACACTATGATATTACCTAAATAGCACATCCCCACTACAATAAAAATGTAACGTTACATATCCAATAATACATTAATAACACCACAATAATACCATCTAAACACCATCGTAACACTACAATAATAAAGCAACAAAATCAGGAAGAAGGTTTACATCATTTACAATAACACTATATCATACCGCTAGCATAACTCACAAATAACCAAAACCATAAACACCATGACACATCATTAACGCCAGTAAAAGATGCCAAAAGTGCTACAGCCCCACCACAATAAAACCAATAAATATAATACTCAACACTATTTTGGGTGCAGCTATACTCACCTCATTTTCATTGTTTTCGCAAATATTTTGAGATTCCATCAACATCTCCTGATGGAGTGAGACGCCAATCACCAGTCCTTCGAAAGCCCTAGCTGACGATTACACAAATAAAAAAAGCGACAAAAGAAAACCTAAATGAGACAAAATGCACTTTTTTGAAGGATTAACGGGGAAAAAATGGAGGCTTGGGCGGGTTCAGGATGGGTCACATGTTTCAAAAAAAAAATTTTATTGTTGCGACCGGTATTTACACACGACGTTTTCTAATTGGTCCCCGAACGCAAATTTGCGTCCGGTGTCCGGATTGAATAATTTTCCGACTGGACAACCCGAATGCAAGCTCGCTATTTGTCTCTTTCTTCGTGCACCAATGCGTGCACATGCTCTCTGTTACACACGAAATGAGCCTTACACTGATTCAACATCATCTCTTCTAGCTTCCAAGCATGACACACATTCTTTCTCAAATTTCCCTTCCTCCCAGCTTCTTTGGCCGATTCTCCATCACTTTCTCTTCCTTCGTCACGTTAGAGCCGCATGATTCGGCGCACATTGTCATCATCTCCTTCCTTTTTGCTTGACTCAAAGTTGATCATGACTCTTCGTTTCCTCTATGTCATCGAACCCACATAAGAATGCATGCAAGATTTGGTTCTCCCCTTCATGCATAAAATCTTTCCTTTGGCTCTGACCATGCAACACACAGGACAACACTGCCTTCCCTCTTCCCTCGTCTGTGGCATCGAAGCCTTCCCTTGGAAGAAGTCACCCACCCGACTCCTCTTCATCTTCTCTTCGCTTTCCTGTAATCGCTTCACCGAGACGTATTGTTCGAACTGATATTTCCAAAGAATCTTATTTTATTTTGTAATCTTTTTCAATTTTTATAATTTCTCATTCTTATGAAAATTTTGTCCTCAAAATTCAAAACTCACAAAAACCGATCAATATATAGATTAAACATGATCTATCTAAAAATCTTGAAGAAAGTTTAATTCTTGGGAAGTGATAATAAAAGCAAATATGATAAATCCAATTTCTGAAATAAGATAATTTTGCTGAACAAATCAAACTCTTCTAGCATTTGTATCAGTAGTAACATGTTCTTCAAGTTTCTGTTGAGTTAGGCAATAGTCTGTTGGTTAAATGTTCTATATTGGTTGCTCATAACAACTTATTTTACCAGTTTCTATCTTCCTTCGCTGACTGCTTCTAAGTATAGATCTCTCCTTCCTCTGCTTCCTTTTTGCTTGACTCGAAGTTGATCATGACTCTTCGTCTCCTCTATGTCATCAAACCCACATAGGAATGCATGCAAGATTTGGTTCTCCCCTTCACGCATAAAATATTTCCTTTAACTCCGACCACGCACCACACAACAACACTCGACCTTCCCTCTTCCCTCGTCTGTGGCATCGAAGCCTTCCCTTGGAAGAAGTCACCCACCCGATTCTTCTCTTCATCTTCTCTTTGCTTGCCTGTAAACTTCATCGAGACGTATGGTTCGAACTGATATTTCCAAATAATCTTACTTTATTTTTTTAATCTTTTTCAATTTTTACAATTTTTCATTCTTATGAAAATTTTGTCCTCAAAATTCAAGAACCTCACAAAAATCAATCATTATATTAGATTAAACCTGATCTATCTAAATATCTTGAAGAAAGTTTAATTCTTGGGAAGTGATAATAAAAGCAAATATGATAAATCCAATTTCTGAGATAATATAATTTTACTGAACAAATCAAACTCTTCTAGCATTTGTATCAGTGGTAACATGTTCTTCAGGTTTCTGTTCAGTTAGGGAATAGCCTCTTGGTTAAATGTTCTATATTGGTTGCTCATTACAAGTTATTTTACCAGTTTCTGTCTTCCTTCACTGACTACTTCTAAGTATAGATCTCTCCTGAAAATTTCTCTAAGCTACTATTTTTAAGATATCATTTGGTGTGGATCTCTGAGCAGAGTAAGGGAAATTTCTCATATCCAATTTGTCTACATTAATGACAAATCTTTAAACTAAATAGACATTAGCCACAATTTCGTTACCCACACTTAATACATGGTTTCATAGCTCTTCTTCTAGCCCAACTAATAACTCCATCAAAGTAGGATTTTATTTTCTTCCCATTATACTCCAAAATGAACAGTTGATGTCATTTCTTTCAAGTTCTTCCTCTTGTATATGCTGTCACACCTCAACTAACCCTCCTGGTAGGGTCCAACGTAATGAAACAGAAGCTAGCAATTTCATCATACCAACTCTCACTAGCACTCGTCCGAACTTGTATAATCAGGACCTAGTAGGTGATAAATTCATCTAACTAGATTGCTACAATATACGTGATAAATTGCTTTCATATACATACTTGAAATCATGAAAATTCTATCATCCAAAATATAAAAATTATACAAAGCAACTAAATCTAATATAGTAAAAATACATACTCAAAATATATGTACAAACTCCTAAAACTATTGTGCAAAAGTTGTACGAAGACACACCCGACTACTCACCTCGGTGCTCGTTGCCCTTAACTAGAAGGTGAAAACGAAGAACGTGCAACAACGTGCTCAGATAAATAATCATGACTAACATAAGGTTTTATGTGTAAAAAAGAAACGTACATGCTCGAATAAAACTATACATGTCTACACACAAATTATAACATACTAACATAATAGAAATCATAAAAGGACTGAAGGCGCATAAATCAAGACAGCAGTGTGACTTGTCGGTCGTAAGGATGAAATCATTATTTTAATAAAAAAATATGTTCGTAAGCATGTTCATAATATATTATCATATTAATGTCATTTCATAGAGGTCATATCATAATAATGTTACAATGAATTTAAAAATGTCGAGGAAACAAACCCAAGGAATAGAGCGTACTGGAAAGAAGAAAGAGCATTGAATAGTAAAGAGTGCATACCTTTTCTATTATGACGGCCTCCTCTTTTTAACAATAAGGTCATGGTACTGTAAAATTAAAAATATACCCCCTCAGCATTACTTTTTTTAAGGGAGCCTTTTAGTAAATTACAAAGAAAAAACATAACTAATGGGAAGCTTGTCGGTCGTTCGCTCCACGTTTCTTTCGTGAGCACCTGATCCATGGTAGAGCTATTTGACGATCAGTTCAGATAAAGTTGATTGTCTCCCTGAGGGACAGGGTCTGTTGATGTGTTCGAAGATGGGTGTCCATTTTTGTGGGAATCGAAGCACTTGTTGGCGTTCGTTTGAGGTATTCGTTGGTAGTCTAACATCCGTTCGTCGTTGGTGGCTCCGGACAATCGGTTGCTGAATCGGCTTCCTCTCATTTCCGAGCCATTCGATTGCCCTGAGATTCATGCTGATGTATTTTTTGTATACATATTTAGTTTCTTGATTCCTTTGCTTATACAAAGTTGTGCAACACTTAAGAACAAGAGAATCTTTTTCATTTTTACAAAAAAATATATATAAAAATACAAATTAAATGACATTACTACTCAATAACTTAATTCCTTGGATTTTCTTGCCCAAGCTGCTATAAATAAGCCATAGAGCAATTGGGGTTCGCGCAGTCTTCCTCCCTTCTCAATCCCTGATTCTTTTCTCTTCTTCCACTTGCATTTGTCATGATGTTCGGTGAGGGAGCTTTGTTTGATAATAAAGATGCCTTCTTTATGGTTCTTGGTGGCATGCAGGCAAAAGCCCGAAAGTTAGATGTGAAGCGAAAATCGACGGGTGAAGCTCTTGTGGGGTAAGTGAGCAAAAAGAGGGTTGTGTAGAGATTAAGGGTTGACAATCGTGAGGATCGAATCGAATCATTTGATTCCTTTGCGGGCTCGTTGTAGGAGCGAATTTTGGAGAAGATCAAAGGTCATCCTGACAATCGTCTTATTACGCATCAGTCAAAAGTGGATGTTCCTGCCAGAGGGAAGGAAACACCCATCTAGATTGTTGCGTGAGAGATGACTCCTTAAGGTGGTCAGGATGAGGTGACCACCGGGGTAGAAACTCGAGCTACCAAAGGACAGTTTTTCTTCTGCGGGTGGAGAGCTGGAGAAGACCGATGAGGGTGCTAACTCTTACACCACGTCTGATTGGAATTAGATCTTGGGTTTGTGGCTTGAGTTGTTTCTTGAATACTTGCATTTTTTTCTTTGATGTAGCTATAGGAGTCTCGACGATTGATTCTATCTATTTAGATACCGACGTCCATCCTGAGGATGATACGACTGCCGGGGAACAAGTTGTTGTGGAGGGTGTGGCTGTCGCGAAACAAGATATCGGGGACCAGAGGCTGGAAGTGGAGATCCTTTCTCGTGGCAAAGGCAAGAGTTTAGGTTGCCAAGTTTACTCCAGCGTGGCAAGTGAAAAGGAGGTAATCAAGGGGTGTTTGTCATCTTCCGAATCCATGATGCGTTGTCTTACGTAAATGGAGGAACATTTCACTCATTCCATGGATATCCTTGTGGGGACAGTGATAGAGGAGTTGTTGAAACGTTGGAGAGAGTCTATCAGATGGAGAAAGAAGTCGTCACTCTTCGTGAGAAATTCTCTACTTTCCGAAAGGAGATGCTTGCAACTCAGGGGGAGATGAAATGTCTCTGTTTGGAGTTGTCGACCGTCATAAAGGGCTTAGCCGTTCAGATGAGGATGGTTACAATGTCCTCTTTAGGTTAGGTGACAAAGTTATGTATGAGAGATTGCTTCATCAAGGGGTTGTTTCGAGCGAAGCGGCAGTCGATCCTTTAGTTAGATTCTTTAATTCATAGTTACTTGTGATGTACACTTTTTTTGTAAATAAATAAATGAAATGTATTATTCTATTTCTCATCATGATTAGTTTATCTCAAGTATATTGTGGCTCCCGTTGCGTCAGTCTTATCGGCGGTGTTTCGTCTTCCCATGTATAGTACATGTGTATGTATATGTGTGTCAGCTATCAGGTGCCCTTATTTCCTCGTGCATCTTTCCATCCTTTCTTCTTCTGCTCTTGCGTGATATTTCGGTTCCCATTGTACGGAAGTTTTCCCAGGAATCCCCAGTGATGTTTTGGTCCCTCGGATTTGAAAAGACATTGAGATCAATGTACTGGAGAGAGATGATTCAGACAGTCGATCATTACCATGCTCTCACATGGGAAACCTCTCACTTTCAAGTGATCCTTTTCGATGGGCCCGAGGAGCATGTTGGGAGGTCTATCCTGCAGGTAAAGATGTTAAAATGGAAACTTGTCGTGGCTGAAGAAAGATTGAAACTATCCGTGAATGAGAGGAAGCTTGAGGCTCAGATAGTGACTCTTCTCAAGGAGAACAAGGAGTTGAAAGAGTAAATGTGCTCGATGATTTTTCGGGAGGAGCATGCTGAGGGTCTTTCTCGTCAAATTATAGTCAACTCTTCCCTCGCTAATGAGAGATTCGTGAAGCATAAATTGTTCTATTCTAAGTGGCTGGAGATGGAGGAATTTGTTACGCTCCTTTCGGATACTGAGGACGAGGGGGACCAATTGAACAAAAGGCCTGCTTGAGTTGCGGGAGCGGAGGAGACCATGGAGGGAACAGGGCAATCTTCAATCGTCTAGGCTAAGGCGATCCCTTTGTCTTTTTGTTCTACTATTTGCATGTGTTCGTAACGAAAGTTGTAATTCAAATTTTGTAAACGAGCTTTATATTATAAGGAATTTTGAAGCCGGAGGTTTTGTTCCCCGAGGTTTGTTTTTTTTATCTAACAACTGTCTGGGTTTGTGAATAATCTGTCTCCATTGTAAATTGTTGGCGACGATATAGGAAACACACACACACACGCACACACAGGGTTGTCAAAACTGCTCGTTGTTCGCGAACAACTCATGTTCGGCTCATTAAAAAGCTCGTGTTCGGCTCGTTCACTAATAGCTCAAAACGGCCACGCAGGTAGTCCGGTATTCCCACAGATTTATCATGATTCTGTTGCTGGAAATGACGATTGCAATTTCATTAAAAAAATAGAGAAAAAGGCGGGCAAACCAACAATATTCTTCTCTGACGCTGAAGTTTCAACTCGTCCAGGAAAATAAAAATTCACACTAGTTGGAAAGTTTCAATTAGGTTGCCCTAAGATGGAGATCATCAGGAAGGTTTTTGAAGATTTCAAACTGGTTGGGGATTGACAGGTGAGTCATTTCGATGCAAGACATGTTATGATACTCTTAGCATAGAGAAGATTACACGAGGTTTTTCTCAAATAAATTCATCACAATTGATGGCAAACATATGAAATTGCTTAAATGGACCCTTAATTTTGATCCCAGTCATGAATCCCCAATTGCACCTATCTGGTTCTCATTACTTGAACTCAAGCTTCAATTCTTTTAATTACCTATCTTATATGCAATTGGGACTATCTTTATAAAATCTTTGTAGGTAGACTTACCTATAGTTCATTTCTCAAGTCCTTATATTGCAAGGATTTTGATTGAAAGAGGTATTACACTATCAGATATAGAAGAAGTCTGACATGAATCTGCTCATAATGGTTATTGACAAAAAAATATTACGGAACAAAAACCTTACTACTGCAAGCACTGCAAAATATTGGGACACCTGTAGGAGAAATGTTTCAAATTGCACTTACAGTTGAGAACCAATAGTCAAAAGCGGGAACACATTCTCAGTGCACCCCATGTGCCTGAACACGCTCCAAGCAAACTTGATGACAGCCAACCTGAGGAGGGAATCACCACAAGACAGAAGTTGGTATCCGCCCCTGGGATCCCTTCTTCTGACCATACTACAACGAATAATGTTCAAACTCAAAATTAAGATAGTCCCGCAGCTTCTATTCAGGAAGCATCAGGTGCAGATGTAACAATTCACACTTCATATACACTGAAACCTATCGCAGTGGCAATGACTGTCTTTTTTTCTACTGTGGTTCTAACATTATATCAGACCGAGGATCACATGAGTCAGACTTCAGATGAAGAATGACAGGTTTACACTTCCCGGAGGAAGAAAAAGGCTGGGGGCACACTCCAACTTGAAAAGTTAATGGATGATACTTTAGGAATGGCTGAGGTTTGTGGTGGCTCTCAGTCCTTTTGCTTGGTTTTCTTTCTTCTTCTTTGTTTTTCTCCATTCCTTCTTGTTGGTGGTTGCTGGTTTTCTGGTGTTCTTCTTTCCTTGGGGACTTCTTTTTCAAAAAGATTCATTGTTCCATTGAAGGGTGGTTTGATGGCTGAGCCAAATACTTCAGAAAGGGACATTACCCTCCCTGAAGTTGATGAAATCTGGTTGGGAACTGAGATAATGGCTATTGGCAGAAGATCATAGCTGAACAAAAACCTTATTATTGTCTCCACTATAAAATGTTTGGGCACACAGATAATAGATGCTTTAAATTACATCCCCACCTTAGGAAAATGGCTAATAATGTTCCAGTCGTCCCCAATGAGGTTGCTTTGCAGTCCCCTGAATTGTTTCCGGATGCTCAAAACATTTGTTATGGGGATGGGGTTAAT
>NEWO01000668.1:263970-301506 GCA_003013225.1 Phalaenopsis aphrodite | reverse complement strand
CAAAACAAGTCAAACACGAACGAACAAATCTTTGTTCATGTTCCGTTCATTAACTTAGTGAATGAGCCGAATATAAGCTTCTTAAAGCCGAGCACGAGCTATTCGCGAGAGCCCTAATTTTACTCATTGTTTATGACTACGATGGTTTGTTCAGAACTGTAACCAGGGGTCTAATTGGGTAAACTAAATTGCATGGTTCGGATTATGCTTGGGCGTTTCTTCACTTGACAATGCTAAAGGGCAAATCAGCCCATGAACTCTTTGAGCACAACAGGTTAATTTTATAATGTTTCTTTGTCGGCCTAGCGGGAGCGCATAAAAAGGGTATTTAAATTAAAAAATATATATGAAAATAGACCGACATCAAATAATAAAAAAATTTTTAAAAAGTTGAAGGGCAGATTGGGATCACTTTTTGTTTTTTTAAAAGTATTTGAAAACAAATGCACGTGAATTAAATAGAACAATATAATTTGTTCAACTGTTTTTTATTTTATTTCTGTTTTGTTTTTTTTGAAAAAATACGTTTTTAAAATGTTCAAAACAAAAAAATATATTTTTACTGTTTTTGAACCACCTTAAGTGACCCATCTCTAAACACATTATAAACAAGCTGTGAGAAAATGCAAGTTGCCGCCGGCCTGTCGCTTGTTGCCCGCTTCCTGCTGCCCACCCGCCCGCCACTAAGGCTGTAAACGAGCTGAGCTTGCGCGAGCTCAGGCTTGGCTCGTGTTCGGCTTGTTCGAAATTGTTCGTGTTCGAAATTGGTTCGTGAACAGTGTATTCGTGTTCAACCCGATCTAAATATTCGTGTTCGTGTTTGACTCGAAATTGACTCGTTAAAATTAAACTGAAAAAATAGATCTGAAGTGCTGGATTCGAACCTAAACCAAATGTATGCAAAACAAAACGCATAACTAACTTACCACAAACATTTATGATTTAAACTTAGATATAGATATATATAATATATTATTATATAAATAATATGAGTAATATATTTATACATAATTATATAATTTTTTTTATTTCGAGTTAAAATGAGCCAAACACGAGTGAAAAAAGAGTTATTCGTGTTCAGCTCGTTTATAATTCGAGCATTTAAAACTTGTGTTTGGGTCTTTTACCTAACTAATGAGCCCAACATGAGCTTTTCGCGAATAACGTGCTTTTTTTGACAACTAGCCGCCACCTATTGACGAACGCACACCTCTGGCAGCCACACGTTGTCGGCCGCTCGTTTCACGTTACATGTTGCCAGCCGCTCGCCACTTGTTACCCGCAGTTGTTGCAAGCCGCGATCGTTGCCGCCTGCCATTGGCAGTCACCGACGTTCATCACCTGCGACCCGACAACCTCTGTCGCTCGACATCGTCAACCGCTCACTCGCTCGTTGCTTGTCGTCGCCGCTGCCCCCTTTTGATCGTTGTCGTTCGCTGCCACCTGCCGTCGTTGCGGGCCCCAGTCGTCGTTGCTCACTATTCACTTCCCAAAACTCACCTATTACCTCTCGCCCCCTCTTGCTGCTCGCCGCCCTTTGTACAAATAATGATAGGTGCTGGGTGGAGCAAGGAAAACGCCTTGTACGCAATGGGCAGCGGAGGAGTGTCGCATGGACCCAACCATTTGATAAAAAAAAAAAGATAATTCTCTTTATGTAAATAAAAATTACCAACAAAAAATGTTTTATATTTTTTTATTTTTAAAAACACATAAATCATAGCATCACCAAACTCACTTTCTAAAAATGGAAAACATAAAATAAAACAAAAATAAAACATGCTAAAAATAAAAATAAAAATAAAAAATAGAAATTGATCGCAAAGAAACTTTTATTAATATTTATTTCTTCAATTGTGGTTGAATGAGATGATATAATAAATGTAAAAAAATATTAAATATAATTTTAAAAATAAAGAAGTGGGTTCCTCCAAGAGAGGAGAAAGTCTTGGAAGCTTGCTTGGTCTTTGAGGAGAAGAGGAGAAGGGAGAGATATCTTCTTCACTACAATTCTAAGTAAAATTAGAGTGGATATTGTAAGAAGAGTAAGTGATTCAAAGGAACTACAAGGATTGCTTGAGAAGAAGTTCAAAGATATGTTGTGTACTTTATTTTATTTTTACTTAGTCTAGTCTCGTAAACTTTTATTTATATATAAATCCATTTGTTGTTGTTTGTTCTCTTTTAGATCTGAGTAGTTTCCTTTGTCTTTCTCCCTGCAATGATGAATAAATATGTGTAGGAATGTAGTTTAGTAGAAGTGCTTTATAATTCCTTAAATTCTGATTATTCAAATTCTATGCTTAATTTACTTATGGATCGACCAATTGATTTTTTTAAAATCTATTGTAAAACATAGTGACCCAAAATGGGCTAAGTTCGAGCATTGTAAGAATCACATTTAGCCTCATGGATGAGAATGTAGTTCCTGAGGTTAAGTACAAATAAATATTGAAATAAATTTTGATGAGCGTAGAATTGGAGATTTTAGGGTGACAACTAAAATCCTTAATTTGGTTGAGATGTTTGGAAACTAAAGCAAGATGTTAGCCCTCAGGTATGGGGAAATGAGAACTTTAAAATGAGATTTAGTATCTTCCCAGCCTAACCACGGGTTTAGGGACCAAACTCTGTATTAGTGATCTCGATCTTTTATAACAGTACTACAAAGTATGTGATTATATTTTCAATTTTCCTTACTTATATTTCTTACTTTGCAACGGCACCAGAAATTCGATTTCGAAGCAAATAAGAGTGCAATTATTATATTTAAATATAGTATACAATGCAAGTTCACGTATAATTATCAAGTAATATAGGATTTTTTTTTCAACCCCGAATATCTAACCTATAAGAAGAATTTCAATATGTTAATAAGTCAAAAGAAATTATATAACAAATTCTACTTTACAAAATATTCTTACTCAAACTACAGATGATATAATAGGAATGAAAGTTTAATTATTTTTGCTAATTTTTTATAATTGCAAATAAAGTAAACAACTTCTTTTTGGTAATTTTGATTATTGAAAATAAAATAAACAACTAATTAAAATTAACTAGATTTTTGCAAGATGAAAACAATATAATCCTTATCATGAATTAGTAACTAGTATAATAATTCTGTTGTGGATGTATTTAAATTGTGTTGTGTCAAATATGAGTTATACTATTCTTTACCCTTACCAGAGATGCTATAAAAAACATTGACTAATCTCAGATTTGAATAGCCCTGAAAACGGGTTAGGTATGGATGATACTAGCTCTCACTCTAAAGTTCCCTCTTCTCGCTCCACCTGTGGGCTAACTTCTCATATCTAAACCTAAAACAATAGACCAAATTGGTAGGCTTTAACCTATTACTCTGAAGTCCTCAAACTCTATACCTTTCAAAGTTTATTACCCTATTTGGTTGCGCTCAACCTTATGAATTACATTTTTATTCATACAATCTCATGTGATTCTACCATTAGTTGGCTGAGAAAATACGATCACAGATCTTACATGTTCTCACAACAAATATTAAAATCTTAAATAACATCTTAATTGGCCAAATGAAGTATAAAGATTAAATCATCAAAATTTATTTCATCATTATAGATCAATACTTCACACAACTTCTTTAAAACACTTAATTACTCATCATTTTAAGAAAAAAATATAAAGAAAACTACTCAGAATTCATGAAGAAAACACAACAAAATTAAGTTTAAAAATAGAAATCATGTAAAAACACACGAAGTCTAAATTAAAACCAAATGTAGTTACAAAGAAAAAAGCTTATCTCAAATTCCTCTACACCAAACTTTTGAAGTTCCTTTGAATCTCTTCATTTCTCTTACAATCCTCTATAAGTCTTCTCGCCAAACCCTAAAGGGTTAAAATTTCTCTCTCTCTCCTCTAACATTCTCTAATCTATTCTCTAAAAGTTCCCCCTAACTCAATCCAAGTCCTTCATTTTATAGTTTTCGAAAAGGTGCTTTGGTGTCTCTTTAAAATGTGTCCACATTTAATGAATCTTCCAAGAGGCAAGCTTCTTTTCAATATGCTATTTCAACCTATTTTCATGCCCATTAGCTGTAATTCACGTTTTTACCAAGAGTTGGTTCAAACACCCCTTAAAATTTGTCCAAAATTCATTAAATTTTCAAAACAACGGAACTGTTCCCACTATTGGCGAACTATCAAGTCTTCCACTTCTTTACCTGGACTCTTAAAACACCGCTTCTGAATTAATTTTCGTGACTGTAGAGTGTCACTATATCGATCCTGAGCTTTTGAACTGACAAATTTGCTTGAATCAAATGGGCTCTTTCCTCTGTTTCTTTTCATTCTTGGTGCCATTTTACAAATTTGATAAATTCCAAAATTAACTTTAAAAATCAAGTTTAAATCACTAAACTAAACTTCCAAAAGCACTAACTAAACTTTCCAAGCAATTTCCATAGATTTTTCTTCACTTTTCACCATGAATAGTAAATTTTCAAAATCTTCCAAATGTGCTTAAAATATATAGTGAAAATCCAAAATTTTTGCGTAGAAGTAAAGTTGTTACCTCAAGGAACTTGGATCTAGTAAATCTCACTTGATTCCACCAAGAAATCTCCAAATTTCACTTGCCCTAGCCCTTAAAATTGCGAACTCGAGTTGGGGAAGGTGATAGGAGGCGTTAAAAATGGCATTTTCAGACAAAAAATTCACTTTTAACAATTCGTGAAACGACGCTTAAGTACGGGTTAGTGGCTCTTAGGTGCCTGCTTTTCGGGTTGGGTCACGCTTAAGCGCAAGATGTGGAGCTTAGGCGCCAGTGCACAATTTTCAAAACTTTTAATTGTAAGTAAAATGCACTATTTGCCTAAGTAAAATGCACTATTTGCCTTTCGGGGTGGTTTACTTGGGCTGGTACAAAAATGTGACCTAAACATGAAATTCTCAGTCTATATAAAAAGGTTTCAGTCTAACATGTTTAGGTCACATTTTTGTACCAGTCAACTTAACGTCCAAATTCTCATTCTAACATGTCTAGGTCACAAAATAAAGTCTAAAAATCATTACTAGAACATAATAAACTAAAAAATACTACACCAAATTTACGTCGTCAACCCGACGTAACAAGTGCTCATTCTAGTTGACCCAATATTATTCCATCATTATATTTATGTTGATCCCCTATATAAAAAGGTTTCAGTCTATGTCCAATCACCTTAAAAATTTTCTTAGAATTAGGATCTTTAATATCCACAACTCCATAAAGATAAACTTTTATCACAACAAATGGGCCCATCCACCTGGATTTAAGTTTGCCTGGAAATAATCTTAACCTTGCATTATATAGAAAAACTTATTGCCTTGGCTGAAAATTTTTTGTAAGAATCTTTCGATCATGCCACATTTTTATTATTTCTTTATAAATCTTAGCACTCTCACAAGATTCATTCCTTATCTCTTCAAGCTCATTTAGTTATAACAATCTTTTCTCACCAGCATCTTTTAAATTATAATTGAACTCTTTAATAGCCCAATATGCTTTATGCTTAAGTTAACTGGTAAGTGACAAGCTTTCGCAAATATTAGTCTGTATGGGGACATTCCTATAGGAGTTCTATATGTTGTCCTATAAGCCCACAAAACATAGTAAAGTTTGACTTTTATTGGATTCACAAATTTTTTAATAATTCTTTTAATTTTCCGATTGGATAATTCAGCCAAACCACTTGTATGAGGATGATAAACAGTATCAATCCTATGATTTATATGATATTTTTTTAATAACTTCTCCATAATGACAATTCTAAAATGACTTCCCCCATCAGTAATGATAACTCTCGACATCCCAAATCAACAAAATATGTTCGTTTTCAAAAATTTTGCAACACTTTGAGCATCACATCGAGGTAAAGCAACCGTTTCTATCCAGTTGGATACATAGTCCACTCCTAACAGAATATATAAGTTTACGAAAGATGGTATAAATGGTCCCATTAAATCTAATCCCCAAACATCAAATGTTTCAACCTCTAGCATATAATTGAGGGGCATCTCATTTCTTCTAGAAATATTGCCTACTCTTTGACATCTATCATAAGTTTTGATATAAGCATTAACATCTCTAAAAATTGTAGGCCAATAAAATTCAGATTGTAGAATTTTGTATGATGTTTTATCAACACCAAAATGTCCCCCAAAACAAAAAATTTGACATTTTTAGATAATTTTATAAGTTTCTTCTAATGGTACACATCTTCGAATGATCAGATCCTTTCTTTGTTTATATAAATATGGTCATCCCAAAAATAAGTCTTAGCTTTAGGAATAAATTTCCTCATTTGTTGGTATTTCATTCCATACATGTTTAAGATCACTAACAATATAGTTCACAATGTCGGCATACAACGGAACATGCCACTCATTTACAATGAATAACTTTTCATCTAAAAAATGTTCATTAATTTTTTTTTCAAAATAGAGTGGTTTTCTAATCGAAGTCTGGACAAATGATTAGCAATTTGATTTTCAGTTCCCTCATGATCTACTATTTTAAAATTAAATTCTTGTAAAAGAAGAATCCATCTTATAAGTCTCGGTTTAGTATCCTTCTTTTTCATTAAGTACTTACTAGCAGAATGATCTGTATGCACTATACAATGAGTTGCAATCAAATATGGTCTAAATTTATCAAAGGCATATACTACTGCTAATAACTCTTTTTTAGTTGCTGCATAATTAATTTGAGTTTCATTAAGAGTTTTACTAGCATTATAAATAACTTTGAAAATTTTATCATATCTTTGTCCTAAAACAACTCCAATAGCATAATCATTTGTATCACACATAAGTTCAAAAGGTTTTTCCTAATTTGGTGAAACTATAATTAGTGCATTGATTAATTTTTCTTTTAATAATTTAAAAACTTTTAGGCATTCCTCATCAAAATTGAAAATTGCATCTTTCTCCAGTAAATGGCATAAAGGTTTAGCAATCATAGAAAAGTCCTTAATATATCGCCTATAGAATCCAACATGTCATAAGAAACTCTTAATTTCCCTTACATTTGTTGGATAAGGTAAATTAGCGATCACTTGATTTTTAGGAAGATCTACTTCCATACAATTTTCTGATATTTGATGACCTAATACAATTCCTCCTGCTATCATAAATTGACATTTTTCTCATTCAAGGACTAAATTTGTTTCTTCACAGTGCTTAAGAAATTTAGATAAATGTTCTAAACATGAGTCAAATGAAGTTCCAAACACTAAAAAGTCATCCATAAAGACTTTAATCCCTTTTTCAATTAAATCACAAAAATTTACCATCATACATCTTTGAAATGTAGCAGGGGTATTACATAAACCAAAGGGCATTCTTCTAAAAGCAAAAATACCATAAGGACTGGTAAATGTTGTTTTCTCTTGATCCTCGGGAGATATTTGAATTTGGTGATAACCGATATATCTATCCATAAAACAAAAGTATTTATGTCTAGCTAGTCTATCCAGCATTTGATCTAGAAAGGATAGTGGAAAATGATCATTCCTAGTGGCAAGATTTAATTTTCCATAATCAATGTATATTTGTCACTCTGTAATTTGTCTAACAGCTATTAACTCATTATGCTCATTCACAGTTAAAGTTACTCCTCCTTTCTTAGGAACATAGTGAATTAGACTAACCCATGCACTATCTGAAATAGGGTAGATAATTACAGGATCTAACCACTTTAAAATTTCTTTCTTAACAGCCTCTTTCATAACAGGACTTAATCTCTTTTGTGGATCAGCCCCGAGTTTGCAATTTTCTTCCAAATTAATTCTATGCATACAAATTTAATGACTGATTCCTTTAATATCAGTAATTGTCCATCCAAAGGCTTTCTTAAAAATTTTCATAATTTTCATCAGCTTTTCTTCTTCTTTCTTTGTTAACTTCGAGGAAATTATAACAGATAAAGTAGAGGAATCTCCTAAGAAGGCATATTTTAAATGTTCATGAAGTAATTTCAACTCTAGTTCTGGAGGTTTTTCAATAGATGGACAAAATGATTTATCTTTGTCTATCGTGTCCAAAATTTCAAAACTTCTTGAACATAACTTGAATTTTCCTTAAAAAGATTTGCACATTGATCTAATTCCTCTTCTTGCTTGTGTTCCAAATCTTTTTATTCAGAATTTTCTTCATAAGTAGTCTTGAAATGACATTCGCTTAGAGATCTTATAACATCCATTCTATAACATTCATTATCTTTACCTTTTACAGGTTATTTCATTGATTTTAAAATGTTAAAAGTAACAGTTTTATCATTGATGTGCACTGTTAATTCCCCTTTCTGCATCTCTATCATTGTTCTTCCTGTGGCTAGGAAAGTTCTTCCCAAAATGATAAGTATCTCTTTATCTTCCTCCATATCTAGCACAATGAAATCAATAGGAAAGATAAATTGATCGACTTTCACTAGGACATCTTCTATAACTCCTTTAGGGTAGGTTATTGAATGATCTGCTAACTGCAGAGTTACAGTAGTAGGGGTTATTTCTCCTAATCTCAATCTCTTAAATATTGGTAATGGCATAAGGTTAATGCTTGCACCTAAATCACATAAAGCTTCTCATAAAATCTGTCTCCTATTGCACATGGAATTGTAAAGCTACCAAGATTTTTAAGTTTTTCTGGAAGTTTCTTCAGAATTATAGCACTGTACTCCTCACTAAGTGCAACAGTCTCATTATCTTGAAACTTCCTTTTTCTGTTGAGAGTATCCTTCACAAACTTTACATAGCTTGGCATTTGTTCTAAGGTTTCAACAAATGGAATATTAATCGTATGCTTCTTAAATATTTCCATAAATTTTGAAAATTGCTTATCCAACTTATGTTGTCGAAGTCTCTGGGAAATGGAAGTGGTGGTTTTTTTCTAAATCAATTTTTAGTAGAGAAATAGGTCTTTAAGAATCTTTTGGAGCATCCTCTTTCAATTCTTCAATTTCTTCTCCTCTACTTCAATCTCTTTCTGAACCCTACCTTCCAACTCTCTTCCGCTCCTAAGTTGTATGACTTTAACTTGCTCTTTAATATGGTCTTTTGGATTGATTCAGTATTACTAGGAAGTGTTTCTTGGGATCTATTACTTAATGAACTTACGATTTGCCCAAGTTGATTCTCAATATTTTCAATTGTAGCTCCTTGACTTTGTAACTGATTACCCATTTGCAACACCACTTCTTCTATAGACAACTTCTTATCCTTAAACTGTGTATTACTGTTGAAACCTGAAGGATAAGTAGATCTAAAATTATTATTCCTTTGGTTGTTCCAATTTCCTAATTGGTTTCCTTGGTTGTTCCTCCATTGCTGATTATTACTACCCGAATTGTTATTCCAATTAAAGTTGGGATGGTTCTTCCAATCCGGGTTATAATAATTGGAATATGGGTTATTTTTCTTATTATTTATGACATTCAAAGTTTCTAATGATGCTTGAGAATCTACCATTTTGCCTAATGAATTCTCTTCAATCATGGAAATTGGTTGAGAAAAATTTATTCCAAATGGTCAAACTTCCTTGAAATTGCAGCAACTTGATTTGCTAACATAGTAAATGCATCAGTTTCATAAATGTTGGCTACTTTAGATTTACCCTCTCATAAAGCCATTAAAAATTATTGGTAGCCATCTCTTCATTTAAAGCATAAGCATCATGAAATGGTTTTGACATCAATGAACCACCAGCAGTGACATCGATAAGAAATCTAAGAGAACCAATTAATCCATTATAAAATGTTTGAATTATTAACCAATCTGGTATAGCATGGTGTGGACACTTTCTTAAGAGTTCTTCAAATCATTCACATGCTTCATAAATAGATTCCCCTTCAAATTGATTAAATGATGTATATCATTTCTAAGCTTTGCAGTTTTTTATGGTGGAAAATATTTAGCAAGGAAATTTTGTGCTAAATCACCCCAAGTTCTAATAGATCCAGGTGCTAATGAATTCAACCACATTTTAGCTTTATCCCTCAGTGAGAAAGGAAATAACCTAAGTCTTATATCATCATCTGAAACACCATCGTATTTAAATCTAACACACAATTCTAGAAAATTGGTAAGATGTAAATTTGGATATTCAGTTGGTGATCCCTCAAACTGATTATTTGATACCATTTGGATAATATCAGGTTTAAGCTCAAATGAATTAGCCACTACAGTAGGTTTTTGAATACTTCAATAAAGTTCATCTATAGTATGGTTGGCATAATCTCTGAAAGGACTAAAATTTTGATGAATTTCAACATTTTGATTATTTTGGTTTGCTATTTCTGTAATATTTTTGGATTTTTCAAGATTTTTAATTTTTTATGGTTTTTCTGATTATTGTAATAGTTCTTTCTAATTTAGAATCGTAGGGCACTAGTTCTTCAGAACTTGAACTGCAAATACACTAACATAAAATAAAGTAAAATAAAATACAACATACAAAATGAGATACAATATTTAAAGTTTAAATAAAATTTTAAAAAATAGAAATGTACTTAGTTTTCTTTCTCGATAACAGTGCCAAAAACTTGATCCCTGGATACTTAATGCTTATGCACAGTAAAACAATAGTTTTGATGGTATTTTTCACTTATATTTCCTTATTTTGCAACAAAACCAAAAACTTGATCTTGAAGAAAAATAATAATTTAACTTTTTAATTTTTATATATTTATATTGGGATACTACACAAGTACACGTATCGTTATCAATTAATATAAGACTTTTTTATTAAGGCTTAAATATCAAAACCTAGGGAAGATTATGCAATATGCACTTTTTAGAAAGTTTTTCTTTTTTTAGAAAAGATAATTACTTAAACTAAAAATGATTTTTGCAGGAATTTAAAATTTAAATCTTTTTGGTATTTTTGATATTTTAACGAAACAGTAACAACTAAAGTTTTTGTAGAAGAAAAATACTTAATTTAAAAATATCTTTCTTGTTATCATGAATAAGTAATAAATATAGGATATCTGTTATGGAGGTATGCAAATTGTGTTGTGCCAAATAGGAGAAATAATATTCTTTACCCTTACTAGAGATGATATAAAAACCATTGACTAATTTAAAGTTCGAATAGTTTTGAAGACGGGCTAGGCAGGGAAGATACTAGCTCTCTCTAGAGTTCCCTCGATTCCCTCCACCTGGGAGCTAACATTCTCGTATCATAACCTAAAATAATAAACCAAATTGGGGGATTTAACCTGTCACTTTAAAGTCCTCTAACTCTACACCCATCAATGAATATTTACTTATTTGCACTCAATCATATGAACTACATTCTCATTCATACAACCTCATGTGATTCTTTCCAATTGCTGACAGAGACAATACCAGCCCGGTTCTTGCATGTCCCCACAATAAATTTTAACATTTGGATTGGCCAAATCAAGAAGTAAATGAAGTGCATGGATTTAAATCATCACAACTTCTTCCAACATTAAAAGATCAATACTCTCCACAACTTCCATCCAAAACTTAATTACTTATTATTTTAAGAAGGAAGATAAAGAAAACTACTCAGAATCCATAGAAAAAAACCACATTTTAGTTTAAAAGAAGAAATCATTGTCAGACCAACAAAAAGTCTCGATTAAAACCAAAAGTAGTCTAAAACAAAACGATACAAACTTATCTCAAGCTGTTGAAGTTCCTTTGAATCTCTTCTCTTTCACAATCACTCAAAACAAAATAACAAAAAAGGATAAAGTAAATAAAAAGTGGTTCCTAAAAATCTCTCTGAATTAACTCCCCAGAGAAGAACTTTCAAAACTTGCCAATATTTTCAAGACTCTTTTCTAAGTCCTATTCTTTCTTTTATAGTTTTTCAAGAGGTGCTTTGAGACTCTTCAAAATGTGTCTTGATTTGATGTATTTTCCTAAGAGACGTATCTTTTCATGATAATTTTCATCCATGGTGTTTACAATCACCTATCAAGCCAATGGGTGCCTCAAAAACCTCTTCGAAATTTATGAAAACCTATTTTACTCGTCTAGTTACTGCCACTAGCGCTTAAGCGCGAGGTTTCGGAGCTTAGGCGTGACCTTCTATGTTTAACCTGCACTTAAGCACCGGATCTGGCGCTTAGGTGCAAAACTCTTTTGCACAATTTTTCACTTTTTTGCTCCAATTTGATCCTTTTTCACTCCTTTAACCATTTTTTTCTATTTTTACTTGTATCTGCAAGAAAAACACAAAAATACCTTCCATTAGAGCGCAATATCCCAAAATTAGGCATAAAAATGTGCTAAAAATACTATATATTTTAGGTTATCAGACACCCTGCTGTTATTTTCTTACTTTGTAGTCAAGCCCTGGTCCCTTATGAAAGTTGGGAATAGATACTTCTTCCCTGGAAGCTCATGAACCGGTCTATCTTGATGTGTGGCAACATTGATCTTTATGCGACACTTGGAGGAAGCTCTTATATGGATCAGTCTTCAGGCCCTTCTACATCATCATTACCTCAAAGTGTAGATTGTTTCACTGTTATCTTAGAAGAAGTCAAGAATATAAAGCAGAAGATGTCAGTGATTAATAACAACATCAGTAACATTACTGATGTTGTTCGATCATCCAGATTGGCAGGTAAAACAATAGTTAGATTAAGCTGATGAAATCCATGATGCATAGGTCCTTATGTGTAAAATGAATTGTTAGATGGAGGAAGATTCAAAGGACTTCCCGAACTATCCCTTCTACAACTTGTACGTGCATCAGTTTCCTGGAGATATTAGAGAAGTGGATAGTGAGGTTGATGACAATATGTAGTAGAATTTTTGTAGTAGCATTTATATGTGTTTGTTGATTTGATATGTGTTTGAAAGTTGTTGACTCTATCGTGTGCTTGTAGGCTTTCTACTACTTTGAATGTTTGTGTGCTTACTAATCTATGAGTGAATTTAGAAATTGTGCTTTAAAGATTGTGAGAAACTTCTATTTGTGTTTTTATGGGGATTAGATTTATATTTAAATATAAGTGATTGTTGGTGTTTGTGAAAATTAGATGTTGGATAAAGTTTGAAAAAAATAAATTTGGCTTACTAGGGCTAGCAGTGCCATGATGTGCAACGTTCGTTGTTAAAATTTGATAAAGAATTCAAAAACCAAATTTGGGCACTGGCACTAATCACCAAAACCTGGCACCTAGGCACTAGAAACCCGAGAACCTGGAGCTTAGGTGCCATAACTTGGTGCCTAAGTGCCAGTTCAACTAAACCACGAATCTGGGTTAAAAAATTGATTTTTGCCCAAACCATCTTCCTCTTCTTCCTTGTTTTTGCAAAAAACAGTGTGGGGGCTCCCTAGGGATTCTTAAATATTGGTTTTTGGGGTGATTTCTTGGCTAAAAAACTTTAGATTTGATCTCTTAAAGGTAAGAGTTTCACTTTAAGGTAAAAAAAATTTTATTTTCACCATGGATTCTTCTCATATTGCTCATGTGCCAAAATTTTGGATTTTTTAGAAAAAGTGAGTGATGAATCAATTGTAAAAAGATTCTTACATCAGAAAAATGTTATTGGGAGTTTAAGAATATTGTTTGAAATTTATGTGGAATTTTTTTGGAAATTTTATGGATTATGGCTCATAAAACTAAGAGAGGAAAAGGAAAGCTTGAGTTTAATTCTGGGAAGTTCGCTAATATTAAAGCTCACTATAGATACAACAATCTTCTTGATCATAGAAATTTGATTCACGAGAGGGCTTTCTTCAATCCCAAGGGAGCGGTTGACAGCTTATTGATAATCGGACATTGGGAAATTTTCTCACCACGGTAGCATAAATTTTTGTTATATGGGAATTTTAAGCCAATTTACCTAAAGCCTCTGATGACCAGATTTATGTTCAAGGAAGAACAGTGGAGTTTACACCTGAATGCATCAATGTTCTATACTAGTTGCCTGGTATTCTGAACTATTATTATTATTTATTTGAGCCTACTGAATCGCAGTTGGACTAGGTGCTTGCATTTCTGACTGACGAAATAGGAGTTTGGAAGATTATGAATGATCGTAATGTAAATTTTTCTGCCTCATAGTTAAATGCACCCATGAAGGCATGACACTATTTTATTTCTACACAACTTATTCCTTCAAACCATCTTAGTGTGGTGGCCAAGGAGAGTGCATCCTTGAATTTTTGCATTTAACAAATCAAGAATATAAATATTTGTTCTTGAATTTATAAGACTATTTATTCTAGAGGTGGAGCCACTGGAGGCTTGGGTTATCTTGCCCTGATTTTTCTTTTATATAAGCAATCAAAAGTAGGTTAAAATAAATGGGAGGAAATATTACAACCTCTAAAGCCTATCAGTAGATCTATTTTTAGTTCTTACAGAAACATTCTGTGTTTGGCTTTGGAACTAGTTTTTCATATGGTCCTTCCACTTCTAGAGCTTCTACTTCCCGTACATCTGTTAATTCCAAAGTCACTTTAGAATATTTATATTGGCAAATGCAAGAGTTGCAAGATGAATTTGCTACTACACAAGCATGAATGTATGATCAGACAATCCACATGGAGCATTTTGATGAATATTTTCAGAGGGTAAGCAATTTTGGAAGTACTGTTTATGAATCCATTTTGTAGATGATCAGAGATCACAATTTAATTAGAGAGGGAACTTTAGCTCAGTTTCCCCCATTTCCTGAGTGTAGACTTTACACTTATCCCAAGGATATGGGACAAGATGAGGAAGATACTAAGGATGAGACAGAAGGAGATGATGAAGAGGATTAATATCTTTGTTTTGTTTCTTTAGTTGTGATAGATGTTCTGAACTATTTAGTGTAGTAATTGTTGTTATGGATTTTTCACAGTTTGTTGCTTATCCTGCTTATTGTTTGTGTTACTACACTGCAGATTATACTTATGATACTACTGTTGTTATTTATGTTTGTTATGGTTAGAAAACTCTTGTACTTAACAATATCTTTTTGTTATATACATGTTAATTAAGCTCTGCTGCTACTGTATACTTGCTTCCAGTACTTACATACTTTCATGTTAAACCCTTTTTACAAAAATATTTTTAAAATTTTCTTCCAGGTTCTATATTTTCTGTTATAAATGTTTTAACCTATTAAGAAAAATTTAAGTTTGGGGGAGGGAGAAAATTTTTTGAAAAACATAACTTTATTTATCCTTAAGAAACTATAATTAAGGAAATTATCTTTTTAAAAGTAATATGGGGCATGTGGTGTTTTCTTTTAGAAAACTGTATTTTTTTTATTCTTTAGATGTTCTGGAATATTAAGTAAATTTTTGGTGATAAAGGTTAGTTCTAAGAATTTAGATATTAAGTAAAAGAGAATGAGGATATGATTTTACTATTTAAAGTAAAAAAAGAAATTGTATTTTTGAAATACGGAGGATCTTAGATCTATACTTTAAAGAATTGAGACTATGAAAAATCATTTTTGAAAGCTAATACAAATTATCAAAGTAAACAAATGTGATGAATTTTAAATTTAAGAGGATACTGAAGTTCAAAATCATTAAATGCTGATCGAGATATAGTAATCCTCAATGAGAAAAGGAAAGAAAAGATAGAAAATGATTCTAAAAGTAAAAAAGAAAAGGAAAAAAAAGAAAAAAAATAAAGAAAAGAAAAGCATATGTGAAAGTGAGGAGAAGCTTAAGGGGATATCAAATTAAAAATTGGTTTCACTTAAATAATTTTAAAGAAAGAGGCTTTATTACAGTTCTGAGCTTTTATTTTCTTATAGTATTAGTTTACCTTTACCAGTAAAGTTCTCTCAAATTCTATATGTTATTTTTTTAGACTATATTTTTCAAACTATAATTAATTTTTGAAATGAATAGAAAAATTAGAATTCCTAGACTTGATTACCAATTATTCTTATGCTTTATTTCTAGCCTGAATTACAAAGATTTTCCTAAACTCACGACTACCACATTTATAGGACAAACTATAGAGGCCTTTTATGAAACCTACTGCCACATATTAAAATATTTTATTGTTTAGAAGAAATAAGTTACTTAAGGACAAGTAACAATTAAGTTTGATGGATTTTGACATGCCTAAAATATGATACTTTTATTTGCACCTTTAGTGGATATTTTTAATGATATTGCACTATAATGAAAGGTATTTTTGATGTTTTTGGTTGTTGGGACAATAAATGGAGAAAATGGAATGAAAATGGATCAAATTAGAGTCAAATGAAACAAAAAGGCCAATGTTGCTCTAGCGCCTAAATGGCAGACAATAGAGAGCCTGGAGCCTAAGCGTTAGAGGCAATTATCTAGAAGAGCAATTGAATGTGGATGAATTTTGAAGAGGTTCTTGAAGAAACTCTTGGGGATTTTGAGAGCTCTATTTAAAGAGACTTTTGGAGATTCAAAGTAGAGACTTTTGGAGGAAATGAGAGCCTTTTATAGAGAAGTGGATTCTTCCTAGAGAGGAGAAAGTCTTAGAGGCTTGCAAGGTCTGGGAGGAGAAGAGGAGAAGCGAGAGATACTTTTTTCACTACAGTTCTAAGTAAGTTTGGAGTGGAATTGTAAGGCAAGTAAGTGATTCAAAGATAAGTTGTGTGCATTGTTTATTTTTACTTAGTCTAGTCTTGTAAACCTTTTTTTTATATATATAAATCTATGTGTTGTTGTTTTTTCCCCATGTGAACTGAGTAGTTTTTGTTGTCTTTCTTTCTGCAAAGAGGAATAAATATGTGTAGGAATGTAGTTTAGAAGAAGTGCTTTTAAAATTCAATAAAATGTGATGATTCAAACTCTATACATAATTTACTTATTGATCTGACCAATTGATTTGTTAAAATTTGTTGTAAAATATAGTGACAAAAAATGAGTTATGTTCCAACATTTTAACAATCAATGTAGTCTCTGAGGTTAAATACAAATAAATAGGGAAATAAGTTTTGATGGGCGTTGTCGGTCGCCTGTATTGGGAAAATATGTTTAATTTAATATATATAGTTTATATATTTAGAAAATAATATTTTAATTTTGAAAATATGAGACTAAAACAATCTCATATAGACAATATTTAAAATAAACGAGCGCAACACCGTAAATGATACATCTACCAATGGGGCTTGTTCAAATAGACGAAAGAATTTATGACGTATATTTTAGTGTGTGAAACCATTTATGTTGACCGACAAGTTCCCTATCAGATATGAAAAATTAGACAGTATTTTTTTTATCTAAATTGAGAGTTTTTTTAGGTGACCTCGGTCACTTAAGATCTAAAGTTTCCTATAAGGGCAAGCCCCTATAGTTAATTACATCTTAAGTTACTGAGGTCACCTAAGAAAACTCTCAATTTAGTTAAAAAAATATTGCCTTCAAAAATTTCAAAGGGTATGACTTTTCGAAGGTCGGGCAAATGAGTGTCAAATGGGAAAAGATCAAGTTTGGAACATTTATTATGGAATCTAATGGAAGAAAACTAGAAATGTCATGGATCCTGAGGAGAACCTCGGTGACTTCCCAAGCTATCCTATGACGAGGCTTCAATTTTGGAGAGATATTATTAAATGTCTCATCCTACCAGTTCTTATTTAGGACTTATATTTACATGACATAATCATACAAATAGCCTAGAAAAAAGGAGGGTTTATGTTGTAACAAACGATAACCTCGGAGCCTAAGATGAATTAGGGCTTAAATTACGCAATAAGCGTGTGCAAAGCCCTAAAGAAAAGGTGAGGATTTATGTTGCACTAGGAAAACAACCTCAAAATCCTATGGCTTGTTATTTAATTCTTAGGAAAAAGATTGTTATTGTAGATCCACTTGCTCTCTCGAAGTTGTTCTTCTGTACGTCTTTGTCATGTTGCTCACGGAGTCAGCTTCAAGCTCCTCATCAAAGTACCAGTTCTAAGTTCTAAAGGCTTCAATAGGTTTTACAGTTGTGTTTAAGTGTTTTGGTTTTGTTCAAGTATTATAGGGGGAGGGGGTTAAAGTTGATTAGAGTGCACCGATTAAGATCTCATGGTTCCTTCGTTCCAGTATCACTATTTTCTCTTGAATCTACTTAGTTTAAACAAGTTGTTATGCTCATTGAAACTGAGGATATCTTGTTAGCAACCGTGTGTTACGTCATCTAAGGGACTCCTGTAAATTCAAAATGGCTTGTTATGTACTTATTGTTATATTTTGAAAATGTTGTTTAATTTTGAAAAATGTTTTTATAGTTTTTGAGTTTTGGTACATGTTTTTAAGGAAAAGTAAAAAAATGCAGATAAGAAAATTATTGTAAAGTAAATAAGTAAAATTGCATAAAATAAATGCTTTCCTGAGCCTCTGCTTTCGCTACATGGTTAGCTCCATAAAACATAATATATTTGTAGGAAATTTAAATAAATTACAAGAAAGTAAATGAGAATATTTGGTATGAGAAAAAGTCAAAAACAAGCCATAGAAAAATAAAAGTAAAAGAAAACTCGTAGTCACATATAGAAGATCGGGACTGGGTGTAAAACATTGGTAAAAGTGAGGGCTCAGAGTTGGACTGTGTACTTCCGGACCTTAAGTAAGAGCTAGCAACCTGATATTCTACCAAGGGCAGTCCTAACGTCAATCCAAGTGATTAACCATGGACCTTCATGAATCTTATTTTTTTTTAATTTAACTTTCATGCATATAAAATTTACTTTATCATTCAAAAGAAATTTTTTGATTAAAATATTTTGTAAAGTAGTTCAGTCCACATGTTAATTAATTTAATTAAGCTAAGACTTCAAACAAATTAGGAGTATCGGGGGTAATGATCTTCTCAAGAATTGTTAAATAGTATCATCGATCCTTATCCTCTACTTTTATTAAAGTTCCCTAAGGTAAGAAATAATATTATTCTAAAATCCCACATTGTATCACCTGTTTTAGCACACATTAGCATCTTCATCATTGCTCCAGCCACCTAGAACTTAGACTTGCACAATCCAATGATCCATATGCGGAAAAAAACAAATATCCTCAGTTGCTTACTAGGATTTAAATACCTTAGAGAAGACTTAAATCCTTGAGCATTGGGTCAATTAATGTAGGATAAATAGTGTAGAGTTTTTTTATTAATTTAGGTAAATTGTTGAGTCCCAAGTTATAACTTGTTGGGTCCCTAAAAGTTTCAATGGATGATTTTCTTGAACAAAGATTAGTAAGTTCACTTGTCCTTCAAAATATCCAAAAGATTATAAAAGTGTTTGGGGAACAATCCCTCACAACTTTTAGAACCCTTTGGAATGTTTTGAGTTCATTTGAACTTATTATATTGTTCAATTAATCATCCAAAGTTAAATTTAAATTCAATGGTTTAATACACCCTATGCTTAGTGAACATTAATATTTTAATTATTCCAAGAGTAGGGTACTCAGACATTCACTCAATGTTTAATTTAAGAGTTATGTAAGTAGATGCCCCTAAGGGCAAAGCTCAAGTAATTAAGGATCTTGTACCCACCATTAAAGATGGGCTTGTAGTGTTTAAAGATATTTATTAATTAATCATGTCTCTCTTTTCTAATCCACATCAAAAAAATTTAAATCAAGCCTAGCTCACTACTAATTCCTTAAATTCAATCTTTAGGATAGATTTTCAATAATAAAAAATATAAAAATTAAGCGAACTTAATTCTTATCAAAGGATCATGCTTATCATCTAATCACCAACTAGAGGCTTCAAATAAGTGAGTTATTATCTTCCTAACTCAAGCCCACTACCTTAATATCATCCAATTAGATTGACTTCCAAGTCATAATAATTTATAAAATTACAATTTTTTCCTTATCATAAAAATGTGGCAAGTTGGTTTCTACCTATTAACCCATTATGTTTCAAACATCCAAAAGAGTTTATTATAATCAAAATTACCCATTTCTCATTTGATTAACCTAAAATTTAATCAAGGCATCAAAATATCAAAATTGCCATTTCGCCCCTAGGGCCTTGATGTGCCTAAAAATGAACGATTTTTCATGCTAAATTTAATGATGATATTGCATTTAAAAGGTCTGTTTTCTTGTGTTTTTGTTTGTAGGTACTTTAAATTGAATAATTTGGAGATATTGGAGCAAAAGGAAAAATAATGGGCTAAAACAGAGAAAACCAAAGCAAATCGGGTTGAACCGAGGCAAATCGGAGCCATGGGGGCTAAAACCAGGGACTTAAGTGACTCTGCTTGGCGCTTAAGTGCCAAAAATAGCGCATATGTGCCACCAAATAGAGAAGAGGGAGCCTAAGCACCCAAAATTGACACTGAAGCACCAAGAATGGATTTCAACATATCTTCCAGAATATAAATCAAATTTGAACTATTTTTAAAGTGGTGTTTCACGTGTCTCTTGGGGAATCCATTGGAAATAATAAAAGAAACTTTATAAAAGTATTTGGGGGTGGTTATAAGGAGTTTTGAATAGGCACTTAAGGCACCTTTTGGAAGATTCAGTGAATAAAGACATTTTTGAAGAGACACTTAAGAATTTGTTGGGAAATTATAAATAAGGCTTAGAAATGTTCTTAAAAATAACTCTTGGACTCTTAAAGACGAATTTTAAGAGGAGAAGAAGGCTTGGAGATGAAGAAGGAGGCTTGGGCGTGAGCCCCAAGTGGGGCGACAAGGTGAGAGAGAAAGAGAGTGTGAGAATTTCTTCTTTTCTTTTCACTTTGTTATTGGAGAGGATTGTAAGGAGATTGTTTTTGCTATATAAGGAGAGCTTGATGTCCATTAGAGATAAGTATTTTCATTGCATTTTTATTTGAATTTAGTACTTTTTTGTATGGTTTCAAAGTCTAGTTCAATTAAAAGTTGTTGTCGTTTCTCTAGGTGCAGTGAATAGTTTTCTTTACTCTTCCCTCTTGTAATGAATTAGTATGAGAATCATTATGAATGGGCCAATTTATAGACTTGGGCATCCATAAAAAAATTTTCTGATTTGCAGTCAATCCCAAGTGCCATATGAAAGTTGGGATAAAGTTTAACTACCATGGGAGTCTATGATTCCTATTGATGATCAGTATGTTGGTAATGGAAATGAAGCACTAAATGCTATTATAGATCATTCTTCACATGCTTCATCTCCATTAATGCCACCAGTAGTTGGAAGTTCGCTTGCTTTAGAGAAGAAATTGAAGAAAATTGAAAGAGAACTTCAGATTATTATGAATGCAGTAGGAGAACTCAAGTACATTTTCGATCACATAGATTGGAGGATGAAAGAAAATTTATATCACACTGGAACTTTTGAAGCAGTATTAGTTTGGATGTTTAAAGAAAAGGGGTGGATCGAAGAAAATTTGACAGATCAATTCCCGTACCGATCCTTATACAACATATATGTTCATTACCAATCTATGGGAGATATTAGAGAGGTGAAAGCACTGAAGATGAGGTTGAATGATTAAAGATTGTGAACTCTTTACTTGCTTAAAAATGTTTATGCGTTTTAGTGTAATTATATGGATTTGGTTAGGTTTGATTTGGTTTGTTTTTGCTTTAGAATTCTGAACTTTGATTATGTGTATAGTTTTGTGTCAGCGTTTAGTGTTGTGGCTTGATTTTGACGTTGATTTATTATTAGTTTGTTTAATAGTTATGAATTTGTGAAATGTGTTTGTAAAAAGTGTATTTTCATATATAAAAGATAATTTATTATTGTTTGTGAAAATGATTGTTTGTGAAATGTGTATTTATGAATTTAGATAAATATTTGTGTTTAAAAATACTAAAAATTTTGGAGAAAATTGAAAGGAAATTCAAAATTTGAAAAATCAAGATAGTGAATTTTGGGCCTTCAACACTGACGACGCTGACATTGGCGTCGACGGTGGCCTCGACCCGAGAGTAGCAAATTAACTCTTTAATTTGAGATTTTCACCGCAAACCTCCATTTTTACCTTCTTAAGTCAACTTCAACCTTCGGTTTTGCACCTAGGGCTTGATTTTGGGCAAGATTTGAGGCAATTTTGAGGCAAAAAAAATTCGGATTTCATCTTGTCTAGGTAAGAGCTACACTTTAAAGTAAAAATTTTTGGTTTTCATTTAAAGTTTTTTCTCACATTGACTAGATCCAAAATTTTGAAATTTTTTGAGAAATTTTGAGAAAATTCTTTGGTGAAAAACTCTTACTAAGTGGATTTAAGTTTAAAGTAGTTTACATTTTGATTTTTGGAATTTTGGGATTTATTCGTAATTTTTCAAATTTTTATAGATTTCCTATGACACCTAGATCAAGCAAAAGAAAAGTAGAATATGACGAGCACAAATTTGTTAGCTTTAGAGTCAGTGCTCGATTTCATAGTTTGCAAGAAAATAAAAAAGTAATTCAGGACCGAGGTTTTAAAAATTTGGGAGGAGAAGTTGAATGATTGATTATCGCTCGGCAATGAGAAAACTTATGTTAATTTACTGCAGATACTATAGCTGGGATTGTAATGGAATTTTATGCTAACCTTCCTGATGCTTCTGATGATTTTGCTTTTGTTCGAGGAAAAAGGGTGGAGTTTACTCCAAGAAAAGTTAATGAGTTTTATCAGTTAGAAGGTGTGTATAAATGCCAGTATCATTCTTTTTCTGCTACATATCAGGCTTTAGATGAAGTTTTTTCTTTTCTGACAAGTGAAAAAGGGGCTTGGAAAATAAAAAATGGAGTTAAAGTTAACTTTCTCCTTTCTATGTTAAATTTACTATCTAAACCCTGACATTATTTTATTTCTAGGAGGATGATTCCAACAAATCATCAAAGTGAAGTGACCAAGGATAGAGCCATTTTGAACTACTATATTCAGCAAGCGATGGATATAAATGTAGACTCTATCATTTATATGAACACTCGATCTATTGCTCTGGGAGAGACCACTGGTGGATTAGCGTACCCTGCTCTGATTTACACACTTTGTGAACATGCAGGAGTTGATTTCAGACTTGATGTGGAGAGGATTGAGCCTCAGATACCGATTGAGCCTGCCAACATCAAAACTTATCAGTCCCATGTTGATTAGAGATCTCGAAGACAAGCCAGAGATTATCCTTTTACTTCTAGAACAGCTAGTGAGCCTACTTCAAGTGACCCCAACAACAGGGAGTTGTTGGACCAGATGATGATTCAACAGGGAGATATTTTGAGTATGGATCATAGGATGCAGAATATGGAGGCCAAAAATACTCACACTGATGATCTGATTTGCCAGAAATTTGAATATGATGTTGCTTATGATGATGCTTTAGTGAGATATCTGAGGGGCTACCTTAAGTTCAGTTCCTTATTCACTCTACTTATACTCCATATCAGTAGCAAAAGTTAGATGTCGATGATGAGGAAGATAATGACTGGTGATCTATTTTGTTTGTTTGTTTATGTTTGTACTATGTGATTATATTGTTTGTGTTGTGATGTTGTTGAGACTTAGTTTGTTATGTTATGTTAAACTGTAATATGGAAAATTGTTTTAATTTTTAGAATTTAGTTAAGTTCTGTTGTTATTTTCAGCACTTTGTTATGTATTGTGATTAGCTCTTTCCCAACAAATTTTATATTTATTATGTGCAATTTAATGTTTTCAGCCTTGTAGTTTTCATATTAGCACCTACAACATTTCAAAATTTATGTTAAAAAATAAGAATCTCCAGCAGATATGAATTTTTTTAATGTATTTAATGCTTTCGTTTACCCTTCTTTTTTAAAGTTCGTTATGCAAAAATCTTTTAAAAAAATCTAATTTTGGGGGGAGAAGAAATGTCATTATTAGAAAATAACTTAAATTTATTTGTCCTCACTTAGCTATATTTTCAAAATTTTAAATTTAACATGACCTTTAGTATTAGTAGTTAACTTTATATAACTATATTTATGTTTCTAAATATATAGTAAAGTTAAGTTAAAAATTTCAATAATGAAGGTTAATTCTAGGGGCTAAGATATTTGGTAAAAGAAAATAAGACTATGTTTTTCTATTTTTATTAAAAGAAATTTGTATTTTTGAAGTATTAAAAATCTTAAAGAGGTTCATGTAAAAGGAAAATAATTAAACTTAAAGAAATCTTTAAGTTAATATAAATTTTTTAAGTGAAGAAATGTAAAAAGTTTTTAACTTTAAGAAGAGGATAGTAAAGTTCAAAATCATTAAAGGCTATCCGGATATAGTAATCATCAGAAAAAGAAAAAAAAAGAAAAGAAAAGAAAAGAAAAAGAAAAAAAGAAAAAGAAAAGAAGAAAAGAAAAATAAAATAAAAAGAAAAAGAAAAGATGTGAGGAGATGCCTAATTAAAATTAACTTCACTTGAATCAACTTAAGGAAAAAGACTTGGACACATTTTCTAAACTTTTTATTTGAATGTTAACTTAATTATTAATAAAGTTTTATGAAGTTCTTTCTCATATGAATTTCCTAAGTGACTTTAATATAACAAATTGCAATTTTTCTTGAAAGAAATAGAGGACCAAAAACCTTAGACTTAATTACAGAATATCCTTACACTTTTAGTATTAACTGGAGTTGTTTTGAATTTTTCTTCAGTTAAAACTATTATAATTATAAAACTAAAACATGGAAGTCTAAAATTTAAATTCTTTACCATGATTCATTGTTGACCTCACTTTTGGTTGAGGTTTAGTTTTTCCTTTTTAGTAGCATAGGGTCTAGCCATAGGGTTTTTTCTGTTGACTATTCCTAGAAAACTAGATCTGGAACCCTCAACACTAGAAATTCTACCCTTGTATTTACTCAACTTGAAGTGCCACATGTTGGTCTCAACCTCTAAATATTTAGTAGGTGGGGTCACTATGGGGAAAACTCAAGATGAGTCAACCTTAGGACCGCTGGACCTTAGGGTTGACCCTGAGTGTTGGTCTGGAGCTAAGGCACTCACTACACTCATCTACACTCATATACACCCACATTCACTCACAACCATAAACTCAAATTTCTAGCCTAGATCCCTTGATCTTTTGGGATACTCAGGTAGATGGTCCCTTAAACCTAATAGCCCTAGGGTTATGGTTTGGCTAAGACCACTATGTAGAGGACCCAAAATGGGGTTTCCATTGGTCCATGGTTTGTTGGTAATGATTGGTACCTCAACTCTACCAAAATACCCATCTTGGCCTTTTATCCCTAAAACACCCCCAATTTACCAAAATACCCCTCTTGGACCCAAACTTCCAAAAATTCACAAAAAATCCCAATAAATCCCAAATATTCCCATTTTCATTTCTCTCAACTACCACATGACCCAATTTGGCAAATTTGACCATCTTTAACAAAAACCCCCAAATTTACCTTTAAGGGCCCAAATTCTCTAAATTCAATTCAAACGTCCATCAATTTGACCTCAATTGACCTCAATTTCAATCCTAAACTCAAACTCACTTTTGATATGATCAAATTAAACCAAATCCAAGCTCAATTGGTCCATGATTTGAACCCAATTTTGAGTTAGGTTAAAGCCCCAATTTTGACCATATGACCTAATATCACCAAATTGAACCCATAGCCTAGTCAATTGGCCCCAATTAATGTTTCAAAATCTTGATAACATTCCTATACATCAAAATCAACCATCAATTGACCTTGGTGAAGCCTCATATCCATTTGATTTTGGCCTAAATCCAAAATTCCCAAATTTAGCCCGAAATTGGCTAACTCCCCAAATTTCACCCAATTGATTGCCTTAACCTCCAAATTGGCATCCAATCCATGTTGAAAACTCTTTATGAGTTCCCTATTGACCATTTACAACAATCAATTTGGACTTAGCCCAAGGCTAACCCAAGCTAGACCCAAGCCTAGCCCAACATAACCAAATTGATTAAGGTTCAAAATTCTCTCAAATTGACCCTTCAATTGAGCTCAAAACCACTTTAATTCTTCACCAAAGTTGTTCCTTGGATATGACATGGATAGCCTAGCCCAAACCCAAGTTTTGGTCATTTGCACCCACTTTTGGACCCATGCACTAAATGTGACAGAACCACCCTAAAGTCACCAAATTAACTCCACCCCAGCCATTAGTTGGACTTAGTGACCAGTCCATACACCATGAAACCACCTAAATCAGTCATGGACCAAAGGTCCCCCAAGTTAAGGGATATTATTTTAAAAAATGCACATGCTTAAGATATCTTTGCCAAATCAAAACACATTTGCATTAAATTGTTGTAATGGATTCCTCTGGGTTCCCTGAGCTTCTAGCCACCTCCCCCTGGCTGGTTGGCTAGCCTAGTGGCCGGAAAAGCTCAAAATCGAGAGCCACCCCCATGACACCTCACCCAAATCAAACCTAGAGGCCAGGTCATCCAAATCAAATTGAAGAGCTCCTCTGCCCTCCACCTAAGCACCACAATGCACCCAAACTTGTGCCCCATGACCATTTTTATAAAAACTCACCTCCCACGGCCATGGGAGGTGTGCTGAAATTTTCTTAGAGAGGCCTCTCCAAACTTCACACAGAGCTTCTCTAAGATCCCCTCAGTGCATTCCAACCATTTTCCCTCACCAATTTCCATTGTCGGAGCTCAATTTTGATCTTAAAACCTTGCTGGAAACCAGGACAGAACCCAACACACCTCCACAGTCTACCAAACTCAGATTACTTCACTCACACCTTCACAACAGTGAAAGAAGCCAAAACCCCATAAAATCCCCCTCCCACAGAGCCTCTACCATAGCTCTAGACCAACACCCAAATCTGGTCATGATTGAATTCCTAATTAGGTCTTACACTAAGATCAGGGACTCAATCCCTAGCCTCCTTGGACCCAACGAACGTGTCGAACCCCACCGATCGAAGCTTCACTTCTCAGAGCAAAGGTATAAAACCTCACCTCATCCCGAGCCTATTTTAATTCTCCATTTAATTATGCTTAATTTAATTGCATGATTACCATATAGATATGTTTGTCTCACTTAGACGAGTCCATAAGATCAAACCCGATGCGATTTGGTTGAGTCTAAGCTAAGATCTTAGGGTTTTAGTATGGACGGTCACGAGCTCATTCTATCGGGGACGATGACGGGGATCCGTTCGATCGAGCGTGTATCAAACGAACGGAGGAGATCGAGCCTTACAGTGCTTGAGGACATAAACCGCGGATCGAGTCAGCAGCTACGTGGATGTCGGGTCCAACCAGAGCGTGTCACGCATGCCTTCAGAGCTGCCTAGGATCTAGTTAGCACGCGAGGTTTAAATAGATAAATAGGACTTTTTTTATTTATTTAAATACCCTTAACTCAGAAAATTCATAACTTTGTGTAGAAAAATCACAAAAATAAAATAAAAATACCCTCTTGCTCAGCGAATAGAGGAGAACAATGTGGAATAAATTTCAAGACCATTTTATGCATATTTTATATTTAATTAATTAAATAATGTTTTGAATCATTTGATTCTCCATGCATATTGACACATCACCTTGGCTTGAAATTTTGGCATATTGTAGCCACTGTCAAGGGAGATATCCTCTGATTTTTCTAAAGTCAGAGAAGGTTCCTATACAGAGATCCATAATTTTCAAGTTATTCCACATTATTTCTTTAAAATAATCATGAAAATTAGTATATTGATTAGAAAATCCTAAGAAAATTTTGGAAGGTCCACCATGATTAGAGAAACCTTTGGAAATAATTTCATGAAAATACCCTTAAATTTTACAAACACCAAATCACTAAAGTAATTAATTTTGGAAAATATAAACATTTAAATGACTTGATTTTTGATCTCCACTGTGATTTATGATCCAGAGAACTCATCATAAAAAGTTCAAAATATTTTGAGTTCATTTGATAACTTAAATTGATTTTCAAAGATAAATATCACTTTTGACACTTAAATGATTTTTTAAAAATCAAAATAAAACTCAAAAAATTATGAAACTTAGTTTTTTTTTAGTTCTCTGTGATCAGGGATATTTTAAAAAAATAAAATTATACTTAAAATAAAAACTTGATTTTAGTATATTTTAAATATTTAAATAAATAAAAATTCATAAAAACCACAAAAATAATAAAACTCATGAAAATGCTCTAAATTGCTTTCTAATCACTTAGAAATAATTAGAATATTTTTCTTGATTTTCTAAATAAAGATATTGAATTTCAAAGCTTAAAAAATAATCTTTAAAGTCTAAAAATGAGTTTTTCACTAAAAATAATTCCAATAAACCAAAAAAAAATAAAAAAATTATAAAATTTACTCATCTGAGCGCTTTAACCTTAGGGAGATTTTTCAAAAATACAAAACTTAATTTTAATCACCTTAAATATTTTATTTTTATTAAATAACCCAGAACTTAAAATAAGTCTAATAAATCACAGAGAATTCAAAAAATTATGAAATTTGGTTCAAAGGTTTACCTGGTCCAGGTCTACCTCCAGTAAGAATTTCAAGGAATTATAATTTACCTTGGTCAAGTTAGGAATTTTCTTTGAAAAATCCTATTTTTGCATTAAAATAATTATATAAATTAAATTAAATTTTAAAAATTCACATTTTCTCCTCTAATCTCTTAATTTCCCACGAATGAGGTAGGATAAAAATTTCAAAGTCATTTGAATTGAGTTCGACAAATTATGAGGTGTTAGAGCTTTAGGGGCAAATGTGTATATTTGGAAATTTAGCCTTAATTAACATTTAAGCTTAAGTCAAGGAGGGAATTGGGTAACCTCTGATCTTAATTAATTTATTTGATGCTTGAAACATAAGTGGTTAATTGGTAGAAACCAATCCTACTTTCTTAATTAAGTTAATAAATTTCTAAATCATTAAAAATTTGGAAGTTTATTAAAATTAAATGATCCTGGACTTAGGGGTATGACTTTTGAAGTCAATAATTAATCAATTTAATACCCATATTTTGATTTTCAAATAAAATCCCAATCATGAATCATGACTACTTAAGATTTAACCCTTTTCAAAATTAATTAAGACACTCACCTAGGCCTTAAGGGCTTAGTGGTGACTTAGGCTAAATCAAAATTGACTAAATGAGGATTAGAGAAATAAATATAATTAAATCAAACATCCTTGAAACACCACTAAGCCCAATTAGGATTAAAAATTTGGCTAAGTGTTCAAATTACACTAACTTCTCCTTCAAAGGAATTCACTCACATAATTTTCAAATTAAATGATAAATGATATTACCCCTTTCTTAGGGATGATTGAGACTTCAATGTTCAATGAGCATTAAGGGTATTTATAGGATGAACTATTGAGCAACATAATAAGTTTAAAAAGAACTCGGGATTTTCCACCAGGCAGCGAGAAAGTAGCATGGACCTGCTTATTTCTCTAGATTTGTTGGACATCTCGGAGATCTACTAAACTTAATATATCTTGCTTGATAAAGTCATCCTTAATTAAACTTCTAAGGACCCGATAAGATAAATGCCCTCACATGCATTTTTAAGTTTCAGGTGGTGGAACGAGAAGACTCGTCATGTACGCTTTTATAGTTTATAGTACCGTCTTTCTTCTGCCTTTTCCTTACATGTTTCATGCTTGCATTTACCTACATAAACTTGCATGTTAACCATAACCATAACCATAAACCAAAATTAAAATCAACCAAGATAAAACTCACCGCAACAACATTAAAAATATAAAACAACTCAAAATTTAATCACAAACATCACACAAAACTACAACTTCAACTAAATTAAGATGTCTCTATCGGATGATCAGGAATTCCTCGGAGGAGGTAACCTACGGTTGCTAACGAGGCTTCCCACGGTTTAAATGAAATTATGGAACTCATTAAGTTGAGTTTAATAAGTTCATTTGGACTAAATGAATCCAATAGAAAATAGTGGTTTCGGAACGAGAGAACCGTAGGATCCTAACCGGTGTTGCTCTAATCAACTTTAATATGCCCTCATAAAATTTAAAGAACTTCAACAATAAGACCACTTGATTTGACATTATAACTTGACACACTAGAAAACTCGAACTCGTCACAGTAAGGAGCTATCATGGTGGGCAGCACGACCATCTTCAACAGCAAAACCTGTCTTCCCCAGCTAAACCAATCTTCCTTCCTTAGACTTAAACAACAAAGTCATAGGACTTTGAGATCTACAAAAACTTTAGATAACATAAATTTGTCGATGTTGATGATGTTGAGCGGTTGGTTGTGTTCGGAAGTACCAAGCAACATGTTTTCATCGATGAAGGTTACACCAGGATGTTCCTTTAACGAACAAACTTTATCTGTGGATGTGTTGTCCAAATGAGCTAAGAAAATTTATGGGTCAAGTAAAGCACTAACCAGAGACTCCCACATCTCCTTTGACAGGATCAGACCGTTGTGGATGCTTAGTTTGGCTAAAAACCTCCTAAATGAGCTAGTACGTTATAATCCACTTTATACAAACCTCCAATATTTACTTGTTTATGTATCTCTTCCACTAGCAGAGGCGAAGTTGGCTCTTCTCGATAAACTATTTTCTTTCTTTTATCCATTAGAGTCGTTCTTGGGGGTATTACCTTTTCTCCCCTCATATTTATTTATGTGATCTCTTCTTCTTCTTATTGTGATGTTGTGGGCAAATTTTTTTATGCTTCTTCTATATCAGAGAAATCTAAGTTGATGACAAGCGGTGTTCCTTCACACTCGAGGACAAGCTCCTCACTCCTAGAACTGTAGTAACTGGTATCGTCGTTATCTTCTTCATTTCCATTAACATGTTCATCAGATTGAAGTACAATTTGAGGATCATTTTGAGAATCGAGATCGGGGTTAGATAGGTCAGAGTCAATTACATTATCACTATAGACAGCTAAAACATAGCCGAAATCAAAATCATTATATTCAAAAGACCCTGTTTGGGCAAAAAGATAGCTATACATGGTCAAGGGTTCGAGGAATTTCTCCCCCGAATCTGAGACAATCAATCTAACAAAGGTAGATCCTATCCTACCCCTCATGCTATCAGTCTTTATGATCATGCCCTTCCTTGGTTGCAGCAGATTTTCTAGCTAAATCTCCAACTTGGGCCCCGCAGGCTGCAGACTTTGGGTGTCAACCTCTACTGAAGTGATCTGAATCTGTTCGAGTATCTTCTTAGATGATTCGCTCCAAACTTTGCTCCATCTATCTACATTTGAATATGACACTATCAGAGTAATTGGATAGGCCGAAATCATATTTACAGAACCTCTTTCAGGTTCTTTTAAATATTCCTTCGAATATGTTATATTCCCTTCTTTGAGATTTCCCTCAAGCATATTCTTGAAACTGAAATAGCTCTAAATGGTAAGCCCAAGCAATTTGTGATATGGGCAAAACTTGGGATGATCCTTATTATCAGCCTTCTCAAGCTTCCTTAGCTCTGGTAATCAAAACTCGGGCTTCTTCATCAAATTCCTGAACATCTTTGGCACAGCTTCATCCTTAAGAGAATACAACCCATTCATCCGCTCTGCAAATGACAGATCGCTTCTACCATCTGTTCAGTATGGCCCTTTCTGGGAAGACTGCTAACTGGGATGACCATATTGTTGTACTAACTGCTACTGATGATGGACTCACTATGCTAAGACAACTGTTGGGAATTTTGATGAGAATTCTCGGCCTAAATCTTCATTGATTGCTTTCCATTATTGATTGTCGCTATCTCAGATTTCTTCTTAAAAACTTTAGCTAGTCTGGACCTGTCAGCTTTTACCTGGGACTCTATTTGCTTGACTTCTTCTTGTAGGCTGTTGGCTATGCTTATCATTTTCTCAAATGGCATGATTGTGAGTCCCTTAAGCATGAAAGCTACAAGTCCATGAATGTTATTGAGTAGAATCTCAATTGTCATATGTTTCTGTAGCTGAGGCTCGCATTTCATGCTTAAGTTTCTCCACCTCAAGATGTAATCCACCAAGGTCTCATTAGACTTTTGTCTTTCTACTATGAGATCCTCTATGGTGACGTGAGGTTGCGCTCCAGCAAATCTCTTCACGAATAGGTGCTCTAACTCGGCCAAAGTCTTCATTGATCCGTTAGGAAACTTGGCATACCAATCAAATGCTAACCCTAACAAGTTGATGACAAACTGATGTAATAGCAAGGCTTCATTTCCTCCGACATTACAACAACAGGCTCGAAAATGGGCTATATGCTGTCTGAGATTTCTGACCCCATCAAACATTTTGAAATTCGGTGACACAAAGCCTTTAGGGTATGGTACAACATCGAACTCCTCCGAGTAAGGTCTACTCTTTGAATTTCATGCACTATTCTTAGACTGCGCTAAGGATCCCGAAATTGTTGTTCGACCAACTGCTTAATATCCTAATCTGGTATTACACTATGAGTAGAATATTTCTTTTGTTGATCGTCTCTATTGGTGGAGGCAACTTCTCTCTTTTCATTTGTAATGTGAACAATCTCTGGCTGGTTGACCTCCGGAAGAAGCTAATTATTGTGACTGGGATTGTCCATGCATTGTAGCCATGACAGCCATGGTGGCGGCCATCTCTTCCATCCTTTTCTCCATTTGGCTAATTTGATTATCTCGTAATTGAACGACCCTTTGAAGATCATTTGTGGTGTTATCCTCAATAGAATGTGGAGCATCACGCGTGGACGCAGCGGCCCTTGTCTCGACAACATTAATATCCATAAAATCCTCATCGAGATAATCATGAAAGTAGAAATTATCATCATCGACAGTCACCCCATGTTCTCTGACCAACTCAGAAATCTCGGCTCTAGCTTTTCAACTTTTTCTTCAGTAATCATTTCATGAATTATCTTGAGATCCAGAGGACTCTCCTGAGCATCCTCCCTCTGCACCTCAAACTTGGTAGCAACAACAACAACAACAACAACAAAAATATTTGATACTTCGGAACCTTGCTTCATTCCACAAACTCGCCCCGCAAGCTCATCAAATGGTACTGGTGCGAAAACCTCGGGTATCTATAACTTCTTCTTTGACAGTGAAGCCTCGAAACGAAGTGTCTCAACAGAGGCATCGGTACGTGGAAGAGAGGCATGCTCTCTGTGGTGTAAACCAAGTACATCATCGGGTGACTTCTTCCCCTTATCTTTCTTCGAAACATTTTTTATGAACAACGACATGTAGTATTCTCGAACCCATACGTGACTTGACCAGTCGACGTCCAACATGCCCTAGAGCAACAACAGCGGCATCTGAAACGGTGTTGAATCGGCTTCCCAAGGAGAATATAAAAGGAATACGAGCTAGCATAACCTCAACTGCTCTATGGGAATGACGGGCAGATCTGACATCTTTCAAAATTTCATTCTTCATCCTAGGTGAAACTGCGCTTCCTACCTGCTTGAGTAACTCGGTAACTGAACACCTTTCCTTAGCAGCCAATCTTTCAAACACTGTACGGATTCTGGTTATAGGAGTGGGCTTCTCCCTTTCCTCACCATGATCATGGGGTAATGGCAAAGTAACGACAATCTAATGAATGCTCTCATATCTGGTGGAATTCATCAACATATGAAAACTACTCCCTCGAAGCAAAGGAGAGGTCTCAGGCAATCTGAGTTCCTCCTAGTGAAGAATTTCATCAACAGATGTTATCTCTGTAAAATGGGCCTTTGCAGCTCTCTGAATCCTTCAGCTACAGTTTCTTCTATGTGACCTAGTTAACGACACAGTCTTCAAACTGGAGCCAATCTCAAATACTGACGATAGGGCAGCAAATCCATCAACCAAATCTTCTATAATCATAACTTCATTTTCTTTTCCCTTGACAAACGATACGGCAGGCACGGTAACAGTGAATCTAGTGGCAGTAGGTGTAACTACTCTCGAGCGAACGAGCATAGGAATGGCAGACTTAGGGTCTGTTTGGCGCAGCTGTGGATTATTTATAATCTGCTGATAAGCAGATTATTCTGATAATCTGATAATCTGTAGATTATCAGAATAATCTGGCTTGTTGTTTGGGCCAACTTATTCAGACTAGCTTATTGGTGGTTAAATGACATTACTGCCCCTGTGTGATAAAACTGTTTGGGGCAGCTTATTTAGAATAACTTATTCGTAGAAAAGAAACATATGTTGCAGAAACATACGATAATGACTGATAAGTTCTAAAAGATATCATACAATTCTCACATCTTAACGAGTACCAGTAGAACTAAAAAAAGTATAAGTACAAGTACAACAACAAGGAGAAATATTAAAATATTTAACTTCAGACTCTGGCTACGTCGGTCTTCAACTGCACAGTCAGCCTGAGAAAACATCGGATTCACATGACTGCTGGCATAATTACTGGCAGTGTAATATGTGGGACTGTCAGCCCACCTGAAGAAACCGCAACGAGTTGAAACACCTCTGACACAACCATAGAACTGCCTCCCAAAGCTATGCTCCTTACGTGAAGTTAGCAACGGAGATGGTAGTCCACAATAACACAAAATCTCTCTGTCCGTACCTGATATCCTGGAAGTCATGTTTGTTTAACTGCGAAAATAACAAAAGAATCAATGTCTGTTTAAGGTATTTTAAAAGTAACCAAAATTAAATACATATGAATATCAACCTATAACCTTAATAAAATTAAACTTGGTAGATCGACAGCCACAAATAACATCTGTGACAGACTCCCTTAAAGCAATCATATCAGCCAAACCTTCACCTTCCTGATCTCCAAACTCATTAGAGTCTACATCATCCTCAGGTAATGAACTCCCACCCACAATTTCAGGAGTTTGGTCGAAGACATTCACTTCGTCGTTGTCAGCCATACTAAAATCTGTTTCTGATCGTGAGGCATGTCTTCGGATGAAGTTATGTAGTGTCATTGTTGCAACCACAATATGCACCTGCTTTGGGGAAAGGATACGACGACATATCACGTAGGATGACCCATTTCTTCTTCCAAACCCCAAATGTTCTTTGAATTACCCCGCGTAAAGATGAGAGACGTTTATCAAACATTTTCTTTCTGCCACGGATGGTGCCACTCGCTCTCTCAAAATCAGGAAGATGATATCTTGTGTCAGGATAAGGCTTCAGGTATCCCCTTTGCATAGGATACCTGACATCAACCAGATAGTATTTTCCTAATAAGAAAAACACTGTTAAGTAAAAAGATTACATGCTCAAATTAATAAATTACAAATCAACACTAACCTGATGGGGGGTGAGGAAAATATTGCGATCTATTCCTAGTGGCAAATGAGAAAATCAGACTGTCATGTGTACTCCCTTCCCATCCCGCCACTACAAAAGTAAAGCACATGTTGAAGTCGCAAACAATCATGACATTCTGATTTGTCAAACCACTCTGACCGATGTATGCAACATTCTCGTGGTTGGGTATTCGGGCATCAACGTGTGTACCGTCAATTGCACCAATATAATTCTGTTGAATTGTTTATTAGATAGTAATTATATTATGAATCATATGATAAGTTATAAAATAAAACAACCCGTAGTTACCTTGAAATATGGCATGTATCGAGGATCGTTGGAAATCTGTACTGGAGTGGTTGCAAATGATGGATCCTCCGGTTTAATTATTTTAGTTGCTAAGCTAAGAAGAGCCTGTATGCCTTTAGAAAAGTAACGACTTATTGTTTCAGAAGAATGTTGAAATCTTTCCATAGCTCCTCTAATTGATTCATTTTGTGACAGAATGTACAGTGTTATAGCCAACACCTCCCTAAACGTCTTCTGGAAGAACCCTGTAGGCCGTGATTTAGGCATAACTCGTGCAAAAGATCCATAAAAATTGGTGTTGTCATTCTGAAAATATTTGTAAACCTTATTGGATGGCCAGAAAGCATTTCACCAACCCATCTGTCTCCAACAAAGCTGAATGTCATGCGGGGAATGCAAGCAGTTCTACTCTGGTAATAATCCAACAACAATATCGCAATGGCTGTAGCAAATGCCATTCTCCTACGACGCACACGTTGTGGATCCATCCTAAATAATATAAGATGTAAACATAATTAGTGCATGATAATATATTTCTGCAGCACTACCAAATATTTATTGTACAAATTCAAAACATACAGTACGCAACTTATAAATAAAACATCAACTACTAACAGGTAGATATGTAGATGGTACAACTATATGAAAAAAGATAACATGATTAGAAGTTCCAAACATTAAAAAAAACGACATAAATAGAAGTCACTTAACTAAAAATATCATATTTCTCCACCAAATATATATACCAATAAAAAAAATCACTCCTCGACCAAAACCCGCAAATATTCGAGTCGCAATTCAGGCGCTAGTGTCATGAAAATTTTCATTCGCGTTGAATCCTCAAGTTTTTTCACACACTGTGCATGAAATCGTTTGTTGGCCACAACTTCAGGATTAGTGCCCAAAAGCCTGAGATAGTTTAATATGCTAGCTTCAGATATTGGTGGAGCTGCAAAAGCTTCAATTAAACGGTTGAAGGAGGTGTTCACAGAATGTTCTTTCTCTTTATTTTTCTTAGCAATCCTTGGCCTCTTTAAAATTGTACTGGACTCCCCCATATCTCTCTGGTTAATGCTTTGAACTTCTTCATCGGGTGTCACTGGCTCAGGTGTGATCTCATCTGGTATCCCTGTAAAACCTCTTTCAGTTGGGTTGTATGAAAACTTTCCCGTTGCGACAACCCATTTAAACATTATGTCCAATTTCTCTTCAAATTTCGGCTCTATTCCACACTGTTTGTACTTCTTCGCTGCCGGTACCGCCTGTGGAATAGCATTTAGAGGGGATATTTAGAAAATTATAATTAGATAAAATAATTTGTGAAGCTAACAATTCATGAATTATATATAAATTACCTCTAGTTTTTCAGCCCACCATTCAGCTGGAGCATCAATTGTCCTTTTAATCGGATCCCAACCCAACCGGTAGATCCACGTTTCAACCCCTTCCATATTTTCCATTCCTTCTTCAACTGGTCCCATTTGTTTTTAAATTTAAGGCGGTCGTAATCCCTGCCAGTCAATTCTTTGAATCTCTTGCCAATGTTTAGCCACCCTTCCTAATTAAAATACGTTGTTGGTCTGTTACCCAGTTCTGTTTCTTTAATACACAGATCACAAAAAATATTTGTAACGTTTTTGTCCCACATTGCGGACTGGCCCCCGTCAACCACTTTAGACATTATTCAACAGCAGTGTCGTGTAACTATTCTGAATAAAAACATATTACAATTCAAACTAGAAAATGCAATGAAATTGGTGGAGTAAATTTTCCTTGATACGTGAGATCTGATATGAGAAACAGAGAAAAAAAAAACCATACAATTTCTGAAATGTAAACATGTACATTTCAGTTCTGATTTGAGAAATAGAGAAAAAAAAAACCATACAATTTCTGAAATGTAAACATGCTCCAACTATGAGTCACAAGAAACGAAATTTTAAAATCTTACAGTACTAATGCTGAAGTAGGAGGAGGGATGCAATGGCAGATTCTTCCCAAACGTGTGAAGGCGAAGAGAGAGATGTGATGAATGAGCTATCAGAATGGTGCGGCGTACAGATGATTCCTTCTTGTCTGTCGAAACAAGAAAGTTTGGTAAG
>NEWO01000668.1:233167-254743 GCA_003013225.1 Phalaenopsis aphrodite | reverse complement strand
TATATATATATATATATATATATATATATATATATATATATAAGGCTTATATTTTATGATATTGCACTTTAAAGAAATGTATTTTCATATTTTATTGCATGTATACTAAGTCTAGACATTTAGAGCTTAAAGAAAGCAAAAAAGAACAAAATTTGGAGTCAAAAGATAGTGTTTTCAAAAAAATTGAATTGGCGCCAACGAGCCAGAATCCAGAGAAGGCGCCAGAGATGGTTATTTTCCTAAATGCATTGAATTTGGACAAATTTTGAAGTGGTGCCAAGGGAGACTCTTGGGAAATTCGTTCCTACATTATAAAAGAGTGTTTTTAGGTTAGAAAAAGGAGGGGCGTGTGTATCAAGTGAGTGTGAGAGTTTGTAGAGTGTTAGTGAAGACCTTCTCTAAGAGTGGTAAGAGGAGAAGAAAAGTGAGAGATTTCTTCTTCATTACATTTCTAAGAGAGAATTGAGTGTCATTGTAAAGAGAGATCCAAGAACTTCAAGGGATTTTCTTGGGGAGGAGATCGAGTTAAGTTGTTTTACTTTACTTTTTTTGTGTATTAAACTTATTTTTATATATAAAATCAATATTTTGTTGTATCTTCCTCATGAATTTTGAGTAACATTTTTTGTCATTCTCCTTACATAGAGATATAGTCATGTGAAGAATGAAGATTGTTGTGCAATATTTTAATTTCATAATTTTGATGACTCAAACATTGAACTTCATTTACTTTCAGATCTAATCAGTTGAATTGTTAAAATTTGTTGTGAAATATATGATCCAAAAAAGTTATGCTCTCTACAAAAAAGTAAAAATCACATTTGATTTCACAGAGAGAATGTTGTAGGTGGGATTGAGTCCAAATAAATAATGAAATATTCATTGATAGGCATAGAATTGGAGATTTTAGGTTGACACACTCAAATCCTCAATTTGGTTCAGCGTTTGGAAACAAAAGCAAGATGTTAGCCCTCAAGCGAGGTGAACGTGAGAACTTTAGAGTGAGAGTCAGTATCTTCCCAACCTAATTGTAGATTTAAGGACCAAACACTGGATTAGCCAATGTTCTTTGTCACTTGTAAAAAGAATAAAGAATATATATGCTCCTATTTCGCACAATACAATTTTCTACAGTTTGATAATTCATTTACTATAACTTCATTGTAAAAGGAATGATACTTTCTTAAATTTGAACTCTTAGCCACAAAACTTAGTTTAGTTTTAATAAATTTAACTTTGAAGTTTAGAGATTAGTATGGCAAACATAGTTTTTTAGCAGCATTAAACAAATTTCAACCTGCATACTTAAGTTTTCTATAGTTTGAATATTGTGTCTTTGTGTTATTATCATAAGAATTTCACCTCCCTGTGGGATCGATACTTAAGATTCCATTAGAGTCCTTTGTTACTTTAGTGATACGTATACTTACAATTACAACCTAGTGACGATTTGAAATTCAAAGTACACCTTAATTCACTAGGAGTGGCAGTTTTAAATATTTTAAAAGAGAAAACTGATTATATTGAAGTAAATTTTATTATGATCGATCTGCATATTTTCTAGTATATTGGCATTGTTTTTTGTGGTGTTTAAAAACATTTATAGCGCACGCAAATTCCCTGCATTTGTGCAGTATAAACAAGTATAGAATCTACCAAGTCAAAGTAACAAACAACATAAAATTCAGTACAACAATAATACCTAAAAGTACAATAACAAAGTCATAAGCGGTTAGGAAAACTAAGTACATCCAGGCTAATAATTAAACTACAACTCATCATCCTCCTCATCATCATTTTCTTCTTGCATAGGACTGCGATGCTCAAACCTCATATATTGTGGATAAGAAGGAAACTCTACAACCTTATCTCCTCTGAGAAAGTTTACAAGAGAGGAATGGAAACCTTCCTCATAATCACTCTTTCGTTTAAGATTGGAAGTGTTCCAAATGATCATCATTGTCCTGTACTTTCCTCTGTAAGAATGATATATCATCTTGTAATTCATGTACATGATCAACCACAATATTTAAAGTAACAGTAGGACGAGAAGAAGTATAGGAGGTAGAAGGCCTGGAAGTAGGAATATCTAAAGAGCTGGCTCCAGTTCCCCGAGTAGCACGTAATTCATATAGTTCCACATTAGCATTTCCAATAAGCTTTAGTCAATGCAATAGCTCTTCACATTTCTGATAACTTACTTCGGATTATTGTCATAGATTAAAAATGTGGGAAGGGTATCCAAGGCCTCCTTTAGTTCCTCCATTCAAAGAAGTGATAATAACCTTGTAAATAAGAAAACTAATGTATATAGGTTTCAGCCTCTGAATGCAATAATTTAGTGTTGCTCTCTCCCTAGTCACGTCACTCAAATGATTCAATGGAAGAATTTAAGCTGAAATGAAATAATGTCATGCTTTTGATTGTGCATTTAGCTCAGAAAAATTAAAAATTACCTTGTGTTCATTTTTTATCTTCTAAGCTCCCCTTCCATCAATCAGAAATGTTATAATCTCATCTAGTTCTGTCTCAGTAGGATTGAAATCAGAATAGTAACAGTCAGCAAAATCCCCCATTGAGTATAGAGCGTTGATGCACTAAGGAGTGAAGTAGACACGTTTCTCCCTGACTACTATAGATTCATAAAAAATTTCGGGGAGGTTAGAATCAAATTAATGCACCACTGAAGTATCTGCTACGACAGTAAAGTAGCAGAAATTTTCCTAGTGTCGCGCCACTATCAAATTTTCCAAAGCTCCTTCTGCTCTTGAAAAGTTCCACTCTTCAATCAACTTGTTTGTCATGAGAACATCATTATAACGATCATGTGTGATCAAAATTTTCCTTTCATTTTCCCCTCTTGGTTTTAGGAGTCATGTGAAATCTAATAAAAAAATGAATGAAAATCCAAATACATATTCTATAGCTCCTACACACTTTTTTTAAACTAAGAAACTCTTTTTCATCAATTTTCCTCTAATTTTCTCAAAAAATTATAATTTTTGGCATTTTCACAATTTGGATGAAATCCATGGTGAAATAAAAAAATTTATATGGCAAAGTGTAGATCTTACCCATACAAGAAGAAAACTGGAGTTTTTAAGTCCTTGAACTTCCAAAATCGTGATCTATATGAAGCCCTAAGGACCTCATAAAATGGGTTGGGGAGAAAGAAGATAATTTGAGCAGTAAAAATGGCATGAACCGATATATTTCTTGATAAATGGGCGGTTCAGTCGACTCGGCACCTAGGCATCAGATTTTGGCGCTTAGGCGCCTGCTCTCGAGATATTGGCACTTAGGAGTCAGGATTTTGGCGCCTAGGTGCCAATGCCCAGTTTTGTAAGTTTTGATTTTTTTTAAAATAAAAAACAAAGTAAACCTAAGGCCATGAGATCCTAATTTACTTGATTCAACATCATTTTGACAATTTTAACATCTTCTAAACATCTCCCAACTTTCATTTGCACAATCACATGATTCCTAAATACGAACAATCCAAACAATTCAAGCACGCTAACACGACATATCAAAATCACAAACTAAACATGAAGCCACTAACATAAACTTCAGTTCGAATACAAACCAACAAACATTATTCCTACATAAATTAATAAGAAAATACAAAAACAAACATAAAAAAATACAGACACGTTGACACCTACATATTAGAGTTCGACACCAGATCAACACCCTAAAATTTAGATTTTCAACACATAACACCCACTACTCGTAATAATTGACACTATTTTCCTCTACATTCATATTCATCGGCCATGCATAAACAGGTTATAAAATGGAATGTGAGGAAATTCTTCTACAAACTTATCTCCATTTCCAATTATTCTTTTGATACATCATTTTTTTCCTCTTGTAAATTTGCAGCAGGATCAAATTGAAGTTTCATATGTCAGTCCATATGGTCAAATTGATCAGAGATGTTGCTAATTTTGGTCTGAATACTTGTCATTTCCTCTTCAATCTTCTTGATCTTTTATGTAATACCTTCAATGTTAACAGCAAGAAATCCATTGTAGTAAGTTTGGACGTCTTTGTTGATGAATTTCTTTCTATCAAAGGCTCCATTATTCTTGCTTTTCATAGATCTTGATGCCATAGTATCAAGGGGAGTTGACTCTTGCACTCTTCTTTTCCTCCTCCCAAATACTCTCAAACACCTAGATAATGAAGTCTTATGATCACCAAGCAAGTTTTATGGTGGTTTTAAAGGGAAGAAGTAGGTTCAAACTGCAATGTGGTGGTTTATACTACAATGCGTAGTTTTTCAAATTATGGGCTTCAGGTTTCGGTGCATTACGTCAGTGTTCAAATAAGCAACGCTTTGCCTTATGTCCAATTAATACATCCCAACCTTATCTTGATCAATTAAATAAATGTTTAATGCCTCCTCTTATCATGTAGATCTCATTAAAACTGAACACGATCAACATAACAATAATAAACAATAGAAATCAATCCACATAGATAACTATGGGAAGTATCCCACGAAACGCTTGGTTTAATGTCAGCAGTCCGACTTATCTAATGTTTACTCCGGTTGACCCAACATAGGACTTCATCATATAAAGGCCTATTTTGACTTATGTAAGGTTTCAATCTGTTTTTGTTTACTTTAAATATTCTTTCAATTTTCGGATTTTTAATATCCCCAGCACCACATGGATAGACTTTTATTACAACAAATGGCCTTGATTATCTGGACTTAAGTTTTCCAAGAAATAAATTCAATCTAATATTATATAGTAAAACTTCTTGTCCATGCTCAAAATATTTTCATAAAATCTTCCAATCATGCCAATTTTTTATCGTTTCCTTATAAATTTTTGCATTCTCATAAGATTTATTTCTAATTTCCTCAAGCTCATTTAATTGCAATAATCATATCTCGCCAGCATCCTTCTAATTACAATTAAATTCATTTACAGCCTAATAAGCTTTGTGCTCCGTTCAACTGACAAGTGACAAGTCTTTCCAAATATAAGCCTTTATGGTGACAATCTTATAAGAGTTTTTATAAATAGTAATATAGGCTTATAATGCATTATCAAGTCTAGTAGACCAATATTTTCTATTAAAATTTACAATCTTTTCTAATATTCATTTAAATTCATGATTGGGTACTTCAGCTAGACCACTTGTCTAAGGATGATATGTCGTGGCAATTTGATATTTAATTCCATATTTCTCAATTAATGATTCAATTATTTTATTTTTAAAATGGCCCCCCATCTGTAATGATCACTCTCAGTATTTCAAATCTGATATAAATATTTTTTTAAAAAAAATTTGTAACACTTTAAGCATCACAGAGGGGTAAAATAACTGCTTTAATCCATTTAGAAACATAATCTACATTATTAAAATATACATGTTTCCGAAAGAAAGTATAAATGGTCAGATAAAATTTAATCCCTATACATCCAAAATATCAACTTCTAAAGTAAAATTTAGGTGCATTTCATTCCTTTTTGAAATATTGTCTACTCTCTGATATTTATCACATATTTTTTACATAAGTATTAACATCCTTAAATAAAATAAGTCAATAAAATCCAGATTGTAGAATTTTAAATGTAATTCTATCCACTCCAAAATGTCCTCTAAAATCAGATTCATGATATTTTTGAATAATTTCTACGGTTTCTTCAGATGATACACATCTTCAAATCACTCGATCCTTATATTTCTTATATAAATAAGGGTCATCTCAAAAGTTAAATTTTGCATCATGAATGAACTTCTTCTTTTGGTTGTATGTTACATTGTAGCGTAAAATATCAGTAATTATAAAGTTAACTATATCAACATACCATGAAACACACCACTTAGAAATAATGTATAATTGTTCATGAGGAAAATTTTCATTTATCTCAACATCAAAATTGTCAAAATTTTCCTGTTCGAGTCTTGATAAATGATCAACAATTTGATTATCAAATCTCTTCTAATCCACAACTTCAATATCAAATTTTAGCATCAGAAGGACCCATCTAATTAATCTTGGTTTTGCATCCTTCTTCAGGATCATATATCTTATAATAGAATGATCAGTATGCACAATATAGTTTGCTCAAACTAGATATGATCTAAATTTATAAAATTCATATATTATTTTCCATTAACTCCTTTCGGTAGTGGTATAGTTAATTTGAGCTTCATTTACTGACATAATATATAACTTTGAAAATCTTATCATATTTCTGCCTTAAAACAACTCCAATAGCATAATTATTCATATCACAAATTAATTCCAATGGTTTTTCCCAATCAGGCAAAATAATAATAGGTGTAGTGATTAATTTTCCATTAATGAATTGAAGGCATTTAAGTGTTCTTGGTTAAAATCAAATATTGTGTCTCTTTTTCAAAAGATGGCATAAAGGATTGACAATTTTTTAAAATTCTTTAATATATCACCAGTAAAACTCAATGTCCTAGAAAACTTCTAACTCCTCTCACTAAGTGAGTTAGCAATTTGTCTCAGTTGATTCTCAATATTTCTAATTGCAACACTCTGACACTTAATTGATTCCCCATTTGTAACATCACTTTTTCTATAGACAACTTCTTTTCCTTAATTTGTTGGTTCTTGGTAAAGTCAAGAGGATAAGGTCTATAGTTAGTACTACCTTGGTAGTTCCAATTTCCTAATGGTTTCGCCTGAGTCTTCCCTCATGGTTGATTTCCACCAACAAAATTATTGTTCCAATTAAAGTTAGGGTAGTTTTTCCAACCTGGGTTATAATAGTTAGAATTTGGGTTATTGGGTCCATTATTAAATTACATTTAAAGTCTCATAAGAAGGTGATTGGGAATTCATCATTTATCCCAATGAGTTTTCCTCAATCAAATGAGGTGTTTGATGTAAGTTTATTCTAAATTGGTCTAACTTCCTAGATATCACAGTAACTTAAGATGCCAAAATTGAAATAGCTTCAGTATCATGAACATTGGCTACTTTCTTAGGATTTAACCTTTCAGAGGGTCATCAAAAGTTGGTTGTAGTTATCTCTTCTATTAGTTCATATGCTTCCTCAAATGGTTTTAACATTAATGATCCTCCAGCAGCATCATCAATGATAGATTTAAGGGATCCTACTAACTCATTATGAAATGTTTGAATAATCAATCAGTCTAGCAAAGCGTGATGTGAACATTTCCTAAGAAGTTCTTTAAATCCTTCCCAAGCTTCGTATATTGACTCACCATCATACTAAGTAAATGAGGTAATATCATTTCTAAGCTTAGTTATTTTTAAAGATGAAAAATACTTAGCAAGAAATTTCTATGCTAAATCTCTCCATGTTCTGATAGATTCAAGTGCTAATGTGTTTAACCATATCTTAGCTTTATCTTTTAAAGAAAATGTAAAATTTTAAGTCTAACGGCGTCATTTGATACGCCGTCATACTTAAATGTACCACATAGTTCTAGAAAACTAGCAAAGTATAAGTTCGGATCCTCAGATAGAGTTCCCCCAAATAGATTATTTTGTACCATTTTAATTATAGTGGGTTTCAGTTCAAATGAGTTAGTCGCTACAGTAGGGATTTGTATGCTCAAGTGAATTTCATCTGTTATAGGGTTTGCATAGTCCCTTAAACGTCTTTGCACGCTATGATGTTCATTTTCAACATCTGGGATGTTCATTTGCAACATTTGGATTATCAATGCTAATGTGAGATGTGTTCGTCATTTCTTATAAATTGTGAAGTTCTTTTTGTTTTCAGATCTTTCTTATAGTTCGTTCTAATTTAGAATAGTAAGGTACTAAACTTTCAGATCCTAAACTACGCATACAAAAGTAAGAGTTCGGAAAATAAAATTAAACAAAACACTCAAAAATATATTATTATTATTATTATTATTATTATTATTATTATTATTATTATTATTATTATTTAATATTTTTAAAACACAAACAATCACTTATGTAGATAAACAATACTACAATTTTTCTAAAATAAGTCTACAGTTTAAATAAAATTTACTAGTCAAAAGTTTCATCCCTTCCTTCCCCGGCAACGACACAAAAAACTTGAATCCCCAATTTGATGTACTTGATTTTTGTATATCTTCTTTAATTTCAGTCATTGACAAAGGCACCCATTTCGGTGCTGATAATATAATTTGTTTTTTAGCGGCTACTCCTAGTGATATAGTTATTAAATTTTCTAATTATTGATTTCAAAACTTCACTAGGATTGAAACGCAAGTACACATATCGCTCAAGTAATATAGGATTTTCTTTTAAAACCCCAGTATCGATCTCATAGGGAAGTTAAAAACTCTTATTATGACTTAGTAAAATTTTACTTAAACTCCAAACAATTATCTACGAAATAATTTTGCTAGTTTACATGTAAAAAGATGTAACTAATTCCTACTAATTCCGTTTCAAAACTTAAAGAAAATATAAAGTATTTCTAAACTAACTTTACGTAGAATAGTTCAAATTATATGAAAGTCATTCTCCTTTGCAATGAGATAATAATCAGTGTAGGAATCACATATTAAAAGGTTTAAATGTAGTATTGTGAGAAATAGTAGCATATATATTATTTACCCTCTTCCGAGTACATAAAAAACATTGACTAACCTAGAGTTAAATTCTTAAATTTTTTGTTATGTTCCGTAGGTCCTAACATGGGAGGAACGCCTCACAATTGCGCCTCTAATTCCTTTTTTTATATATATATCTTAACTACCTTGTTCTAGTTTCGAGCAACTCTTTCAATCTCCTAAATTCTTACCCTCGATTTTTGCAGGCGATTTTCCCATTGAATATCAAGGGTCCTTATCCAGTAGGAGTTAAATATTTATTCCTTCTAAAATCCTACATTTAGAAATCCCAAGTATTCCCAAATATTTATTCCTTCCTTCAAAAATCCTATGAAGTCCAGCATTGCTAACGCTACTGAAGTATAAACATAGATCATTCATTCAACCTCACTATCAATCCAACAAATTAATCCTCCTCCCATATTAACAAAATTGAGCATCGGAGATCTGACTTCTTAAGTGAATATACTTAGTTGTACATGAAGAAATATTCACTTAAAAATACAAGTAAAGAGCGGCCATTTGAATTGTCCCACAGAACTGAACTCCAAATTGTGTCAACAATAAAATAAATTATTGGAAGCATTCCTCGCTACAGTGCCAGGATCTCATTATCTGTATCGAACTAAACTTTTCAAACACTGCATTTCAATACAAAGAGGGCACAGCCATGCCCATTGACCGCAATTGACAATGTTCCTTCTATTAAACTATAGTCTTTCCCACTCCAAACCTCATGGCAGTTGCATGAGCTGTTTGTGGGGACTCTGCTGCTAAGAACCTTAGACAAATCGCCTATCTTTGCAGATATTGTTGTGCTCCCTTGATTGAGATTGAAAAATGAAAGATATATTTCTCCTGTGTCAAATAGAGTATTAAATAAGGAAACATTCATAAGCTAGGTGATGGATCTTTACAAAATGAGATTATTTTTTTTTAATCCTTTCCAGTAAAAATTAAAAAATAAAATAAAAGCAGTGCAGGTAGAATATGACGAGAGGTTGGTCAAAATCACGTCATTAAGATTAAATTTAAAAAGGGAAATTTACATACATAACACACATTCTTATGTATTTACATATCCAACACCCAAAGGTTGATATTTATATTCATGGCACCTTCGTGTCAAAACCCTATGCATGAAAATGTATGGTTCACTTTTAAAAAGATAATTATGATGATATTTTTTGTCTTGTTACGGATTTGAGTGGTATGCATGTAAATATGAATGTTAGGCTTTATAGATATGTAAATAAATAAGTTTTATGTGGTATGTATGTAAATGCCACTACAAAAACAAAACTAACCTTCTGCAAGTAAATATGAATGTTAGGTGTTAGACCTGTATTTACGTAAGTATTACGTCGTATGTATGTAAATGCCACTACAAAAACACAACTAACCTCCTGCTCCAGTGGCAATCCAAGAGCGGGCCCCTGCAGCATTTTCAGAATCTGCACACATATAAATTAATTTGGTCTATTGGTTTACTGAAATTCCAGGCTTATCGTATTGATGGAAACGATAGTCAAATGACAATTAAATGCCTTGCCTTTCGCTGATTCCATGGTTGCACACAAACCAGAGGAGGGGTTGATTAGAGTTCCATCATGACTTAAGCTCCACAACTGCATATCAACAGTACATTTCTTATTCAACAAAAAATCAAAATATCATTTGATGATATAAGATTTATAATTTACTAATACAACTTATTTTATTTAGAATCTACGCATCAAGTAGCATAATAGGAAGGCGAAGATCTTGTTACTACAAAAGGAACAATTATGATACTGATGATCATGAAAAATAATCAGCACGACATGCTTCAAAATCTTATTGCAACATAATGAGTGACCATAACACCAGATTTTAGAGAACGACGGGAGATTTTTAAATTTCTCTTACTCTTTATGAGACAAACAGCAAGAATGACACAAATAATCAGGTAAAATGTTTAAGCAGTCTCATCATGCTCATAAATAATCACGAATATCAAAAATGCTGTTGTCTAAGTTTCATTTTGATAGAAAATCCAACCAATTTTAGGTTACAAGAAAGAAGCCACATTTTAGTTATAGCAGCAAACAGCAAGAATGACACAATGTCAGATGGACAAAATTAGGAAACAAGCTATAAGCTAATTCTGACAAATAACCACGAGTTTGATTGATATGCCAGGGATGCCTGCCCATTTGCTGCTATCTTGTGAACTAGATAGGATCCCATAATGGAGCCTGCAACAAATTTTGCATCTAAGTTGCAAGGGTCATTGTCTCATACATAATGAAATGCAAAACATCATGTACTATATGGAACATCTTTTTAAGAAGCCTAGCTGGCAGTGGATAAAAGAGAGAAACTAAACACTCATAAAGATCATTTCTCATTTCTCAAGCTAAATGTCACGGATTAACTTATCTCAAGTCACCCATATGGCTTTAATGTTTTTCCTTAGCACTAAATCTGTCTAACCCTCACAACGTTTGGGCTTGTAAACATAAAGCACTCTAGGAAGAGTAAGGAGAAGTATTGGAGAAAAAAACAATTCAATAAAAAGAGTGAATACAACACTTGAATGGTTGGAAACTTTGGATTCAAATTAGGGCAAAGGATTTCTATATATACTCCCCTCCAAGTCTAAGGGAATCTTTGAGATTACATTAAAAAAGTCTAGTTTCTATATAGTTCCACACCATTCTCTTACATATATAGCCCTAGATCTTTGGAGTTTTTCCTTCTAATATTCTATAGAATGTGGTGGAATCTTCTAGAGTTTCTTGAATTGATCTCCTCCATCTGGTCTTTTCTATAATCTTTCATCTCATGATTGTCTTGCCAATTTTATTGAAGGTGGTTGAGTGTGACACTCTCCCCCACTAAAGTTCGCAATGCCCTCATTGCGCCATTCTGCTGATACTGTTGGATTTTTTTTTGAATTGTCATAGTGTGTCTTCATGCTACTAGCTAGCTTCGCTATCAGGCAATCATCTCCGCTTGATAAGATGCTCCTTGTAGTTTGGCACCCATCGTCGCCTAATCACTCTGTCTCCCGGTATTTCTTCAATTTCCTTGTCAAAGGAGGTGATTACAGTTGTAGACCTCGCTTGGAAATCCCTCTTAAAGGGTCTTCCATGTCTTCATGATAAGCCTTCAACATACTTACATGAAAGTCTTGTTGTATCTTTAATTTTGGTGGAATGTTGAGCTTGTAAGAGACTTTTTCCACTCGCTTCATTATCTCGAAAGGCCCTTCGTATTATTGAGTCAACCCTTTATATACCTTTCAAAATGTTTAGAATTGTTGGGGTAGAAGTTTTACAAGGACTAGATCTCCTTTAAACTCGATATGTCTCTGCTTTTTGTCTATCCACTTCTTCATCCTCCTTGTGGCTTTGTGTAATTTCGCTCGAGCACTCCTTTGCTCATTCCAGGAAATGACAAACTTGAAGCAAACTTGAAGGCTGATGATCTTTTCCTTCATGGTTGGTTGTAAGAGGGACGGGAGTCATGGGTTATTGTCCCACAATTATCTCGAAAGAACTCTTGTTGGTGGCTTTGTTTGTTCGTAAATTGAAAGAAAATTGTGTCACATCAAGCAATTTGGTCTAATTTTGTTGATTTGCATTCACACAGTGACGCAAATATAGCTCTAAGAGGGTATTGATCCTCTTGATTTGTCCATCACTTTGAAGATGAATACTTGTAAAAAAGTTTAGATATGACCCTAACATAATGAATAGTTCAGTCCAAAATCTCCCATGAATCGAGCATCTTGATCGTTGATCATGTTTTGTGGTATTCCCCATAGCATTACCACGTTGTAGAGAAAGAGCTAGTTTTTCAACAGTATAGTCGGTGGGAGCAGCGATGAATGTTGCATACTTGCTGAACCTATCCACCACGACTAGGATGCTTTCAAATCTATCTGAGTTTGACAAGTTGGAGATGAAGTCTATAGAGAAGCTCTCCCATGGTCTTCGAAGGATAGTTAGTGGTTCCAACATCTCCACTGGTTATTGAAGGACCACTTCATCTTGTTGGCAAATAAGACAAGTGTGAACCTATTCTTTTATCCCATCCTTCATCTCTAGTCAACAATATTATTTTTTAGAAGTGCTAAGGTTCGCTTCATACCTAGATGTCCTGCCCATAAATAGTCAAGACATTCTTTGATTAGCTCAATTCTTAAGTTGTCCCACCTTGGTATGTAGATGTGTCGGCCTTTAGTATAGATGACATCTTCATCTATCCAAAACTTTTTGGTTTTTCCTACCTTCACCAAAGCAATAATACATTGGGTTTGTAGATCAAAGTTGAACCATTCCTTGATTCTGCTTATAAGGGAGCTGGAGACTTGTGAAATGCTTGCAATTTCGGCTTTTCGACTTACTGCGTCCGCTACTACATTGGCATTTCCTGGATTATACAAGATGTAATCAAATTTCGTCAAGAAATTTCGTCATCTTGCCTGTTTGGGACTTGGCTTCTTCTGAGTTGAAAGTAGCTGGAGGCAATATTACCTGTCATGACCCCGAATTTAGAGCCAAGCAGGTAGTGTCTTCATGCCTGAGACAATGTATGATATTGATCATCTCCTTTTCTTGGATTGTGTAGAGATGCTCTGTTTTATTAAGTTTCCAGCTTTCATAGGCAATTGGATGTCCACCTCGCATGAGTACTCCCCAATAGTGAAGTCAGATGCATCATATGCCTTAGTATGACCAGGAAGTCTAAGTACGGGCTCTTCATTGATTGCACTTCATATGCCTTAGTATGATCGTGAGCATTGGTTAGCCTGAAAGGCATAACAAAAAATTCAAATGACCCATACCTAGTCACACAATTGGTCTTCGCTTCATTCCCTTCTGCTGTCCTCACTTGATAGTAGTCTAAGAGGAGATCCAATTCTGATAAATAGGTTGAGCTCCCAAGCTGATTAAAAAGGTCGGCGATAAGAGGAATTGGATATTTTTCCTTCACAGTAATTTTGTTTAAGGCCCAGTAGTCTATGCACATGTGCAAGAAACCATCTTTCTTTTTCTGAAGTAGAACCAGGGCACCATATGGGACTTTAGATGGTCGACCGAATCTTGCCTCCAACAACTCCCTAAATTGTTTGTGTAGCTCTGCCAGCTCTGGAGGTGCCATGCAGCAAGCTCCCATTGCCAGTGGCATAGTCCCCGGCTCCAGCTCAAATCTGATGATCGATCTCCCTTCTTGATGGTATTTCTTTGGGTAATTCTGGTGGTGAAATATCTTTACAATTCTCAAGTATTGCCACCAATTCCATTACCAACTCTTCTCGGGGCTTCAATTCTTTATCAGAGTCATGAAGAATATCCAAGTAGCACTCCTCTCGTCGGATGCCCTTCATGAAATGAATGGAAAATAGCATTTTGGCTTCTTGGTTCCTAGTTCTTGTTGTCGGTACTAGGAACGCTTAGTTGCCCTCCATGATGCACATATTATTGACAAATGGTATTGGGAATGCTCTCATTTGGTCCAAGAATTCTAGACCAAGGACTAACTTGAAATCGTTCATAGGAATGATGGAGAAAATCAGCGTACCTGACCAATCTCCGACACATGTCTTCAACTCTTTTGGTCACTCCATGGATTGGCCTAGCCGATGAGTTGACTATTTTGATGGAGCACCCTCCTTCAGTTTTTTGCAGACCCATCCTCTTCACTTCTTCAAGAGAGATGAACTAGTAAGAAGCTCTCGTATCTATCATTGCTTTAGTTGATGTCCCACCTAAAATCACCTCCACAAAGAAATCCTTTTGCCTGTGTTTTGGAGAGGAATGCACCACGTCGAGTAGTTACATTGCTCCCACTTGTGTTGCCATATCGCTTCCTTCTTTCTCTTGATGGCTTGCAAGGAGAGAGTTTAGAGCTTTCTTATAGGAGCAATCCCATGCCCAATGAGGTCCTCCACAAAACAAGCAGTTATTGTGTGGTTTAGTTTTGTTAGTGTTGTTAGACTTCCCCTTGACTTTTTTCTTAGATGTGGTCAATTCGCGACAGGTCTCTTCCTTGTGTTGATCCTTGTCTTCCTTACATTTGACATAGTTACCCTTCTTTTCCCTTGGCATTGTACACTCCTTTGAATAGTTAATTAAGTTTTCCATGACAGTGATGATGGTAGCGAGATCTTGAACTCCACGCCTCTTAGGCTCAGTCTTCGCGCACTGTTTGAGTCCATCCATGAAGTTGAACAAAGCAACCTCGTCAGACATGTCGGGAATTTCATGGACCATGCCAGTAAACTCCTTAATATATTTCTGGATCGATCGTGTTTGATTGAGCCTTCGTAATCGAGCACTAGCCTCATCCCTCTCAGTCTCAGGATAAAATTGTCTCTTTAGCTTCCTTTTAAAGTCATCAAAGGTGGATATGATGCACATACCTTTCTCAATGTCTCCACACCTTCTTCTTCACCACAATATAGCGATGTCTGAGAGAGAAAGAGTTGCATTCTTATCTCTTCATCCATAATCCTCATCGCTCCAAAGTATTGGTCAAGTAATCATAGGAAATTGCGAGCTCCTCCAAAACTCTTTGATTTTAGCACTTCAATACGCTTGACTTTGAAGGTATGATGGTTGGTAGATGTCACTAGTGGCCACTTGAATAACAAAATGTTTTCACGCATCTCCTTCAAGCTAGCACGTACGTCACTCATCTCCTCTTCATGGGCTCTTCATACCTCTTGAAGCTCATCCATCAAGTCTTCCTGCATCTTTGTCATTAGGTCCCTTAAGGACTTCTCCAGTTGGAGCATCATGTCTCTTATCGTCGAATGGTTGTGATCTCCTCCTCAAGTCCATCAACCTTTTGGCCAAGATCTTCTATTGAGCCTCCATGTCATTCATTGTCTCCTCCACCCGAGCAAGATGTTAATCAGAGTAGTGCATGATCTCCTTGGACTTATAATGTGGTTTGGATGCAGGTGGATTTCGTTGCTTCTAACGACCTCTCCCTTGTTGAGATGATTCCATAATAATGGCTACCGACTCCATTACATTTTCTTTGATGCTTATTGACATGCCTTCAAATCGATACTCTGATACCAATTGTCTTGGTTTAACTTATCTCAAGTCATTCGTGTGGTTTTAACACTCTTCCTTGGCACTAAATCAGTCCAACTCTCACAAATCTTGGGTGTATAAGAACAAAGCACCCTAAGAAGAAAAGTAAGGAGGAGTATTGGAGAAACAAACACTTCCCTAAGAAAGTGAGATTATAATACTTGAATGCTTGGGAACCTTTGATGAATTCAAGTGAGGGGGAGATATTCCTATTTATAGTCCCCTCCAAGACCAAGGGAATCTTCTAGATTAAATTAGAAAAGTTTAATTTCTAGATAATTGTACATTATTCTCCTACATACATAGCCCTAAATCTTTTGAGCTTTTCCTTCTAATATTCTCTAAAATGCGACAGTCTTCTAAAGTTACATGGATTGCTCTCCTCCATCTGGTCTTTTCTAGAACCTTTCATCCAATGGTTGTCTTGCCAATTTCTTTGAAGGTGGCAGAGTGTGACATAAAGCTCAAGATAATTCAGGAGAAACGATATTTATCCTCCAAGGACCATTTTATACTTTAATTTTAAATCATTTAATTGTAATTTTTTCTCAAGTAGCTCTAGGTTTTGAAACATTGAATTTTGAATTTAAGCATTTACGCAATGCAGGAAAAATAGGTGAATTTGTATAAAATAATAAGATAAATTAATGCCTTCAATTAACATATCAAGATAAATTAATGTCTTCAATTAGTATTGCCATTCATATTCAGCTCTACATCTTCAATTTTCTCTTTTGAGGGATGATTATAATGACTATAAATAGCCCACTTATTTAAATAAAAAGATCATCATTTAGCAATTACAACATATTTGAGTTTATTTGTTTAATTTAAGAGCTTGATGATCAAACTCTTGGCATCCTTAATAGGAATGTTTGCTATTCAACGCCACTTCTTTTCTTTCATCACTAACACCTAATGTAACTTGGTTTACTTTTCTCCACTTTTGAACATCATTTCCAACCTTCAGCTCTTCTTCATAAGCCCAAACTTCAGCTCTTCTTCAAAAGCCCAAACTTCATCTTGATGTAACTTGGATAAATTCATTTCGCATTTTGGCTCTACGTGTAAAGCCACTCATCCACCTAATCATTTTCATCTCGGCAACACTTAACTAGGGCTGATAATCTATTTAGAATTATTAGAAACTTGAAACTTATATATATCATCTTGATTTGCTTGTTAACATAATTGTTAGCATATTTTTAACATTAAAGATGTTTTATTTTTTTTTAAAAAAAGTTAACTAGCCTCCATTTATGTCCACTAACACCGTTGAAAAAGATAAGGCCTATCAATTGCACCCTACCCACATTCTGAGGTGTGTCAATAGTAATAGATGAAACATTAAAGATCAAATCATTGAACACATGTTTCTAATAATATAGAAAAGCGGATAGACTTTTTGAGAAAACTTTGCTAAAAAGAAAAGATTTAAAAAATTTAAGCCAAAACATGTAGCTGACTATCTCAATTTAATTCTTCAATGAACTGTTCACTTAGGCCTAGCAACATTAATGCAGCACTTCATGACTTATATGAGTCTTACATCAATGACATCCAAGAGGATGTCATAGTAGAGGAGTCAGAGTGGATAAAAGAAAGTAAAGAAAATATTGTAACACTAGATAATTATTGACCATCAATTACCCCATAGAAACTAATTTTTGTAGAAAACAATCTCAGGCAACTTTTTATTTCAAATCATTCTACCCGGATCTGAAAAAACTCATTTTCACACTCTTGTCTGTCACTACACAAGCCATTCTTACCCTTAGATTGTCAAAAATTTAAGGGTCATACATTATAAACAGCAAAATCATAATTCAGTATAACTTAATATTAGAATTAAGATATCCTAAAATATTTTAAAATAAGATTGAATCAAATGAACCAGAGCATCAGCACATGCACTTATATGATACCCTTTCAGAGAGCTACGGCTAATAACCTCAACTAAGTATCATTATTGGCTAAACTTCACAAGTCCTGCCCATTTGGATTTTCTTATTGTGAATGTCAGTTCCCAGAATTTTAAGAGAAAATGTATTACTAGCAAGATTGTTGCTTGAAGTAATAATCACCTCATTCTTAAATAATCTTATTATGAGATATTCTTCGAACTTCTTTGTTAAGCGTAAGTAAGATAATTAGCACTCTTTTTGGACATCATGTCCTTGACTTCAATGTTGCTATTACATAAAACCTCTTTATCTACAAATACAGACTTGGTTAGTCAAATCACATAAGACTTAGTATCGTTTAGGTTGAGTTTTCTCTCTTCTCTATGTTTTCTTTGTGGCTCATTATTCTCAAAACTGTTGAAACCATTACTTTGGTGTTTAGCAAATCCATTATAATGAGTTTCTATTAAAGCACAGCCCTGAGATTGATGTCCATAAAGTCTAAGATCAAGATATTTAGTGGTTTTGCATTTGGAATAGACAAGGTTCTTTCACCAATCTTGTGGAAAAAATCATTAACCAGTTGTCGACCATTGCATCTTAATAAAGCAAAATCGACTTCTCCCAATAGAAAAATTTTTAAAACAATTTCAAGAAGAGAATGAAGAAAGATTTTAGTGCTGATGGTAGCATCTTCGTAAGGTGTTCAAATGCATGGTACTAAGCCCACCAAACCTTTACAAGCACAGAGTGCTCAACTTAGAGAGAAGTTAATAAGTGATTTAAATTTTATATCAGCATTAAGACAAGAGGAGAACATTGTTATCTATTATTCAATATTAAGGAATCAAATATCCAAGAATATTCCAAATTGAGAAAGATTGAATCAAATCAACTCGATTAATGCTAACAAATCAATCTACATGATAACCTTTTCAAACGGTTAAGTATCAACATCTACAATAGAAAATTTCTTTATTTTGACATGTAAGGTTTAAAGGCTTCCATAACTGCTGAACTCATTTTTAGTGAGTTATTGTTTTCTTCTTAGGATTTAAGGTATAGCCTTATGATTCTCCCTTTGACAATCCTAGAGCCTTAGTAATGGAACCCGCCTCATTTTAGAAATCCAACCACTTCTTTACTCTTTTTGGAGTTTTGCATGTATGGTTTTTGACCTCTAGCACTTAGAAGGTTGAAACTAATATGAGGAAACTCGAAAGAAGCCCCCATAGGATAATTAAGCCCAAAGATTGTCTTATTCACAATATCCACCTTTGCACGCACAAATTTCGCAATTCGGACAGTCGACACGTTTAAATATCACAATTCACATCACTTGAGCCTTTAAATGTTGCATAATTAATCAAAACTTAAATAAAATTCTGAAACGATCGAACACGGACTCAAAATTTTAAGAAAATTGAATTTGATGCATTTTTTTACTCGATCATCTTCGAAGTTGTCCGCACAACCTCGGATAATGAAACGGCCACACCAACATGTCTGGAAAATCGATTTTAGCTGGAAATGACACCCATCATGGTAGGGTGCCGCACACGAATAAAATTACATGAAAATTGATATGCTTAAGTGAAATAAAATTAAAAAAAAGATACCTAATTAAAAAATAAAACTCACGCACCCGAGCCCTCACCCAGCCTATTCCTCTCGCCCGCAGCTCGCCTCTTCCTCCCGGGCGTGACCCAGGGGAACCCTTAAGGCCAAATTTGCCCCAGCGAACTCGCCTTCTCTTATTCACGAGATTTCGGCCCGAGGTCCCCTCTCCCCCGTGCTCCAGTTTCTGGTAAAGCTTCCCCTCTATCGCCACCTACCCTCCACGCTCCCTGCACTCCCTGTCGCCACTACCTCTACACCTGTTTGACGCCACTCCCACCGGTCCCCTTTGGCTCGACTCACCGCCCAGATAAGTGTAAGGTAGGCTTCTCCTTCTGCTTGGCTATAAAAATCGCACTTGGGGGGAGGTTCTCTGTTGTTAAAGCTTTAGTGTACGAGGAGGTGCTGCCAAAATTTTGGGTTGTTCATCTCTTTGCAATTTTGGAGCTCTGTTGAGCTTTATTTGGTGGTCTCTATTTTATGCGTTTGGGACTTTTGGAATCCTGTTATTCCCTTGGGTAAAATCCTAAGAAGGGTAACTCCTTCACCTCTCCTTTTCTTCTTTAGTCCCTGTTCCCTCTAATGCTACTTTACATTGAGTTTAATCTTGTTCATATAAGGAATGTTGGCTTACTTGGAAAGTTTTTTTTTTGGTAGGCCGGAGTTAGGCTTTGTTTCATTCTATGCTGCACAACTATTATGAGACTCTGAATGTCATTTACATCGGGATTTAAGTTCTCCCTTGCTGATTTTGTGTTTCAAGCATTATCTGGCCTGTGAAATTTGGTGTTTTAAAGTTGAATCATTGCAAGAGCTATTTGGGGTCTCTTGAGCTGCATGCTTATGCTCTTTTGGAATCCATGAAATTATTATTCTGGGGGTGATAAAACACTGCTTTGAAAGAATTAAAATATTTTCTTTGGACGGTTGAGAACTTGATGCCTTGAATGCTTAAAATGTTGGTGTTAGGACTCGACACGTGCTTTACTGAACACCATAAAGCTTGATAATTGGACTTAATATATGTTGTTTTAAGTGTTTAGAATTCCGGGCTCAACAAATCCATTGTTTTGGGCGGATTTATTTGCTATTTAGAAAAGAAAAGAAAAAGTGTTTTGTGGCCTCAAACTCTCTTTACTTTGAACTGATTTATTGATTGTTTCGAAAAGATGAAAGTGTTGTTTTAAACCTTCAAACTCACCTTTTCGGGAATGATAAAAAAAATGCTATTCTAATTCCCCTTTGGAGAAAAGTTGTTAAAGTTCTGTGGGAATCCTGCTATTTGAAAAATCTTGAGCCCTGTAGGGTTTGCCTGAAGCAACTAGCAAGCTCACTCTTCTCCTTTCACTCTTCTTCGCTGCTCATTTTCATTTGTTGTTGAAGATTTGCTTGGGGCTTAACACGAAATTGGTTTTTCTTTGATTTTTGTTGGATTGTGCTCTTCTCCTTTTCGATGAACTAAATTCCTTTAGGTACTTGCGCTTAATTTGGGCAATTTACACACATATCATAGAATTCTTATGTATTTACATACCTAACACCCAAAGTTTGGTATTTACGTTCATAACACCCACATCAATTTTAATGCGGATTCGAGTTGATTTACATGCATGCCGCCAACTCCCTATGTACCAACCTACCTCATATATAAGTCTTATGCTTACTATACAAGTTTTATGTGTTTTCATATGCAACCTTCAACTTTTTATGCTGAGAAATATTTGGATGCTATAGATGTGAAATTCAGGTGTTAAAAATTGCAAAATTGCATGAAGAATTGGGTGGTATGATTGTAAAAAGGGATGGTGAAATTATTGGTGAGTTTATCATTGTGTTAGAAACCTAAAATTTACATGGGTTGGCTTAGTTGAATTTGAAAGTTATGTGGGTTGGCTTTGTGCAAACTTGAAACTTGATTAGCATCACTATTACATTTACTATGATGGGGAATTTGCATGCTTACTACTGTTGACCTCAATTTTCGTGAGGTCTAGTATTTCTCGTAGGAGTCAGGATCTAGCCTTAGGGGTCTTCCTGCGACTATCTTAGAACCTTAGAAGTGGTGCCCGCCTCGTTTTAGTTCGACCTGTTTCCGTCCTCTTTTGGAGTTTCGCATGTGTGGTATCGGCTTCTAACACTTAGAAGGATGAAACTGACATGAGGAAACCCAAAATAGATTCCTATAGGACCTTTCCGAGCCTTAGGTTGGCATTCTGCACAATTCGCACTCCTGCGCGCATCAGCTGCGCAATTCGGAGAGTCGACGAGTCCGATTGCCGCAATTCGCATTGCCTGCACCATTATTTGCCGAGGGCTCGAGTAAACCACTTGTGACGATCGATCGCGGGTCGAAATTTTGTGAAATTTGAATTTCGACG
>NEWO01000668.1:216610-229986 GCA_003013225.1 Phalaenopsis aphrodite | reverse complement strand
ATTTTTGTTCTTTTATTTCCTTGCTTCTTGGTTCGGTTTTAGATGCTTATGTCCGATGCATAAGTGTCCACGTATAGCCTTTTGTTATACGTGAAACCATCAAGCAAGGTCGCAAGTAGTCGTTTTGGGGCGTACGGTGTTGATGATAAAGGCACACCGAAGATAGAGCAGAAAGATACCTTATCCTATAACATCAAGATCCAGGCATTTGATGAACAATAGGATATGGTATTCTTCACCGACATGAGTTTAGCGGTAGTCGGCTCGAACCTCCTCAGGTTGTTCGCAGTCCTATGCCCGGTAGCGTAATCGACTCGTGGACAACAAAAATAAAAGAAAAGATAAGTTTTTGATAAATTATTTTCAAACAAAATATACTTCTCCATGAAACAAAATGGATAACTCTTCTTTGCATGCCTAAGAAGCTGTGTGTATGTCAAAAACATAAATTTTAAAAATATATTTTAAAATTGGTTGTCCACCTGGCGAATACCTGTTTAGACTGGGAAATAGCCCCTAAGTGAGGTTCAAGACACACTTCTAGACGAGTGACGGGTTCTATACATTCGGGTGACCGAGTAGCCTTCGTGGTCCCTCGAGAATAAATATAACTGAGCCTAGTCCCATACGAGTGCTTGCGGTCCCCCTTGTCCGGGTTTTCTTTTTGTTTTATCGAAGTTTTGGTGGACGAGACATTCGTGTTACTTTTCTTTTCTTTCGGGATTTCCCCCAGGAGTTTTGAGGATTTTCTTTTACTTGAATCTCTTTCGTTGATTTTCTCGAGTTCCTCCACTTTTCTTCGGGTTTCCTGGGCGACGTTTCTTTCGGGATTTACTTTTTGAGATGCATTTAGGTTTGCTATGCTTAAGGGACAGCGGATTTCACAGGCATACAGGTTTGCTTTACATTTTTCAGTACTCAATTTTTCCTGCTTCTACCTGCTATTGCTCTCCTTATACAGCATGTTACACTTGTCCTGTTTCTACTTGTTACTGTCTTTCATGTATAGCATGTTGTACTGCTTCTGTTTTCTGCCTACTACTATTTCACTTGCATGCTACTGTTTGTTCCTGCATCGTACACTTTACATTTTATAACTTTACACACGTTTACCTTTTTTTACATAGGATGTTTAAAGGACTACAACCATAGGGCCATTTGATTTGATATTATAACTGGACATCCTAGAAAACTTAAACTTGTCACGTCAAGGAGCTTGGAGCTAGTGCAGTGGGCAGCACGGCCATCTTCAACAGCAGAATATGTCTTCCCCAGCAAAACCATTCCTTTTCCTAGAAATTAAACAACAACCCATAGGTTTTCGAGGTTGTTTGCCTAGCGCAACATAAATCCTCCACCTTTTTCTTTAGGCATTCGTATAGCTCTGTTGTACGATCTAAGCCCTAACTCGTTCTAGGTTCCGAGGTTGTCGTTCGATACGACGTAAACTCTCATATCTTCTAGACAATTGTGTGTGACACTGTCACGCAAATATAAGCCCTAATTGAGTAAAAATGGCAGGATGAAACACATTTGTAATTTCTTCTCAAAATTGGAGCCAAACCATAGGATAGACTAGGAAGTCACTGAGGTTCTCCTCAGGATCTGTGGCCTCCTCTAGTTTCTCTTCATTTGGATTCCCCAACAATGTTCCCGATTTCGTTGAAAAATCCTATCCTTTTGACCTCTTTGAAGACATTATTCCCTGATTTTTATCGAGAGTTTTCTTAGGTGACCTCGGTCATTTAAGATGTAATTAACTATAGGGGCTTGCCCTTATAGGGAGCTTTTCCAAACCCAGCTTAAAATAAACCCTATTTAATTCTTTGTATTAAATAGGGGAACTTGTCGGCAAATAAATGGTTTCGCAGACCCAAACGGATGTCATATATTTTTTAGTTTATTTGATCGAGCCTCACCCTCAAGTTTTGTGTTTATCCCTCGGGGTAGATACAAGATTTGAGGTTGAGTGCTCTTTCATTTAAACTATGGAAAATATGAGGTCAGTTTGATTTCATATTTTTCTAAAAGTTATATATATATACGTAAATTAAAAAGTCCTTCCGAAGCGGGCGACGGGATTACGATTCCGGCTGCCGACAGCTTCTTACGGGCGACCCCCAACCATTAAAACTTTTCCCCCCTTTTAAAGCACCGACAACTACCCAATTCTTATATATTTACATTTATAACACCTAAACTTTCGTCTTTTACGTTCATACTACTCAATTTCTATGGGTTTTTCTATATACGTACCACATAATTCTTTTGTATTTGCATATCTAACACTTAAAATATTTGTCTTTGAGGGTGAAGCATTGAGCATTTAATTATCAATAAATGGTTCACTTGACAATGCAAAAGTAAACCCTAAACTTTGAATCCATTAAGATAGATACCTCTGATGTTTCTCTTAAGTGACTTCAGTCATTTGAGAGGTAATTAACTATAAGAGACTGTCTCTATAAGAAGTTTTAAGAACTCAGATAATATAAATTCTATTTAATTTTTAATATTAGGTAAGGGAACTTGTTGGTCAAATAAAAGATTCGCAGATCAAAACGGATATCATGAATTCATTAGTTTTTTTAATCAAGTCTCACCACCAAGTAATATGTATATTCCTCGGGATGGGTGTGTTACCTGTGATGTGCTCGTTTACTTAAACTATTAAATGAATGAGATTCATCCAGTCTCATTTTTCAAAAGTTAAAATATTAATTTCAAAAAATCAATATAAATATCTATATATATTAAATTAAATCAAAAGTACATTTTATATTTTTCAAAGGAATTTTTAACGACCGACGATAAAAAGCCCTAATTATTTAAAATTTATGAATAAGGTTGTGAAACTAGATTCACAAGTTGTTAGGTCTAGCCAGATATTGACCTGACCAAAACTACTGGAGCAAAACTCAACCAAAATAATAAATAGGCCAAAAAAATTTAACATGAACTCGACCCGTCTTCAACCTGGCTAACCCAAATATGGTCCACATAACTCGTTTAAAATGGACATAATTATTTGAGTCAAATTAGGGTTGACTGGTCAACATAAACATGACCAACCTAAAAATTTAAATGGATTAGGATTCTTAACTTATACCCAACACAAAAATTAGTATAACGAACTTAAACCCATATATTTTGAGATGGGTTGGCATGTCGTTCTATTTTTAGCACCCATATTCATAATTAAGGCAAAGACTATCAATTAGAATTTTTTTTAGTGCATATGCAAGAAGAAATGACAAATATCAATATAAGATCCGAACCTTTCATTTCCCTCCTCATGCAATCAAACCAATCTTCCTTTGTTGTGACGCCCCACCTAGTCATGTAAGTCATGCGATCTTCCTCCCTTTTTCTTTTCCTCGTTGTCACCTTCTAGATCAAGCTTCTAGCATTCGATTTCCACCCTTGTCGCCAACATATAGAACCATGTCCTTTCTTTATTAAGAGTATTGAGGGCTAGGACATCCAACGCCTTGTAACTCTCTCTTGCTACAGCCACCAAAGCCTTCTCTTTCACTTGTATTCCCTATAAACCTTCTACACAATTGTAGCCAAGTCATACTCTATTTCTTCTTTTTTATCTTTACTTTTCTTTCTCTTTTTAATATAGTTTTATTCATATATCACATATAATGTTTTATCTAGTTCACGTTCATGATAAATTAGATTAGAGATAATTTTGATCAAATCTAATTTATTGAACTCCGGCAAATTGCACTTCTTGTGAGGCCATAAACATTCGACGTCGATTTCTTCGTGCCTGATCAGTTGGTTACAGCTCCAACTAAAATACAATTTTAATATCTTCCCACTTTTTATCAATATGTTTATGCACATTATATTGCACACATGAGTATGACATGATTGTAGATTTTACATCTGTGTCTAGTACTCGTTGAGGCAAGCATAAAAGTTCACATGCATATGCATGTGAGCATTTTGGAGGAATCACCCATGAACGGGTAGATGACTTCCCACGTAATATTCGTGCTTGTTTGATATATGTTGTGTTGACCAAACCAAATAACCACTAGGAGGCTGGTGGACCACACCTAAGTCCACTAGTGGGCTGCATCAACTCAACCCGGTCTAGTTTTCATGACAAATTGCATGTCACACATACTAACTGAAGCTTTTCATGCACACTAATTGCATGTCACACACAACATTAGTTGATGCATGTACCACACATTAGCATTGCATGATTGATAGCGCTCTAGGGCTCCTAGAAGGTATTTTGGAAGCGGATTTAGCTAGGAAGTGGTTGTGGAATAATGGGGGGATAACATATAGGATTTTAACAAGATTTGGGTGGGGATAGGCCTCAATTGGCAGCTAACCCGGCTGAAATCAGCTAAAAAAACTCCGAACTAGCGATGTTAGGGCAGTGAGGAGCATCCACGACCTATTCCTAGGCAAGATACAAACACACCACTTACAACAGGAATATGATACAACGCTCCATAGGTATAAACCAGAGATTACAATATCCAAACTCTCAAAACAACTCAAAAGCCTTCTCAAACCACAGAAGTAAACATTAAAATAGTTCTCTCATAGACAAAAAAAACCCAATTAAAAAGTAGAATAATAGGATATAAATCAAGAAAGAAGAAAGAAATGTTGAAATAGGAAGGTCGGCTATCAATCCAGATGACTCAGGATGCGCGATCCCACTATTGTGGAACCATGAAGAGTTCGTGGATCGCGACAAATCTATAGAAATAGGGCTCGCGAGATCTCGATGCTTCCTCATCAATGACATACATTTTAGAATTGCATGCAACACATATACCATGTTTCTGGTTTTACGTAAGATCCACCACAATTTAATGTTACACTCATAGAAATTAAGTGTAAAATTAATATCATATTTAAACAGCACCTATAATATGAAAACATACACTATATTATTGTTCTAATTGAATAATTAAATAAATAGTCAATTCACACATGTAGTTGATGACATCATACTAGTTTAGATTAACCGCATAACATCTAAAAGTGTCTCTCCCACTACTAAATGCAAACTAGACAGCATACAACATTGCAGTGATCAAAGTAGATTTGATCTACGTTACAGTCAATTGGCCATTTGGGCCACACCCATGTCAGCTTAGCTAGAAGATTCTAGCAAATCATGAATGCATCTATCAAAGAAATTGAAGCCATTCAGTTATTTAGAAACATCTTTAGTATTTAGGCATGCCATATCTATTAAGTAGCTAACATTTACATCTGGATGGGCCAAATATATCCAAGTGCTTCCACATGTTTAGAAACATATAAAATCTAATGTGCTATTTCTAAGCAAGTTAAATCTACTTGCAAAATCACAAAATCCTATTGTGTTATAAATAGGCCAAATCTATTTGAATAAGTGGCACTATTTATATATGCCAAATTTGCCAATGCAAACCTTCACCAAGTCAAATGTAGTAAGATAATTTCTCTCGTGTCCTAAATAGGCTAAATTTGATTTGGCATTTCCCTCTTACATAGATGGGCAAACTTTTATGTATGTCCAATGATTCTATGAGCCATACGTGGCCTAGAACGCTAGGATGTGTGAGAAATGCTTGGGTATATTTGGTAAGACCCTAAAAATTACAACATATTTTTTGGATTTGCCTCATTGTAAGTTCTCCACTCATGTTTTCATTATATATAAGATTGAATCTTAAGAATTTATCAAGGATTGGGATTTGCAACTTAACCCACTTATAAGAGATACAAGTGATACATATTATATCATAGGATGCACTCAAAGATACAGAAACTCCACCACTAATGTGAAGATTACCCTCTCATTGGGAGTAGAGCTCATCAAAGTGAATGAAAACTAATGCAAGAAAACAACTTGAACATTCAAGATGGACTGCGGTAGATCACATTACAAAGGTCATAATATCCTATAAATTATAGTTTGTAACTTATGAATTTTTATTGTAAAATGGAGGAAGGCCATACATGCCTGCAAATGTAGTCTATTAAATGTACAACCTTCATTTTAAAGGCATAATTGCAATCAAAGATTTAGGGAGCTTCACATTAAAAGAATAATTTGCAATAGCTTTCAAAATAGGTCCTTGAAGCCACAACATATATTCTTTGGTGGAAAATTTATGGAGGGTATTTTGGCCAGTTTTCCTCCTACTCTACAATATTTCATATATTATTTATTCTTTGGGGACCGTGCTAATATTTTTTAAACACTAATATATCCCTCTATAAACATATTCTCCCACAACCCCATCATCTTTCTAAGGCCTCAAACCTCTCATCCTCTTTGAAAAATGAGTTGTATTCTCCTTAGCAAAACAGTACTACTGTTGTCCGCCTACTGCAACTGCGTTAAAAAAAAAATTAACCACATATCCCCAAATTAGCTAAGATTATCTCCATTAGTTAGATAAAATCCTAAACTTCAGACCAAGAATTCTAAATAATTTTCTCCTAATACTGACTCCATAAATTTTTAGTCAAAAATAATCAAGAAACCCTAAACAAATCAACCCCTAACCATAACGTTCCACCAACAACCATAAATCTTCCACCACCTTGCGCAAACTTTGATACTTATAACCTTCCATCAAAGAGCATCCATCTAGGTATTCAAGTTCATTTATTAAATGCATTATCAGGTGTCCCATCAAAAACATAACAAATGAAAAAACACAACTGCAGAAAATTTAAAATTTCGGCTCTTATTGCATACCTGGTTTGCATTCCACTTGCATGTGGAGAGTAGATTGCTTGGCCCCACAGATGCAGTGCGCCTTTGGGTTGTTGAGACGTCCAAGCAATATTTTATAGACTTCTGAGACAGCAGTTGAAACAGACCTTTGTATTTCTGGCTGTAAATGAACTCATTGTCCCTATATTATGACATGGACTTATTCAAACCGTCGACAAAACAAAGATCGCTTAAAGTAAGGAGTAAAAAATAGCCCTGTACAACAGGTTATACTTGGTTACCAATTAAGCGATTTCCAAAGGGGCCTCCTTTTATGCAAGCAACTTGACACAGTGGCTGTGTCTTTTGTGTTATAATTCCAGCAGATCTGGTTTACCCTGTTTTGCATTATAAGTGACCAACCTTTTGCCTTTTCACTATTACATCTGGTTAAACCAAGAACGTATTTTGCAGGTTCATTGATGATCAGCAGTTGTTTCACAGAGCTCTTGCTAGCAGCATGGTATACTTGACTAGTACTTTCATCTGTGAAAATATAAGGAAACTAGAGAAACTAACCAAGTCAGGTGACATTTTGAAAACCTAGAAATGTTGATTATGAATTCAATCCCAGGTTCTTCAAAGTTATTAAATGTAAAAATTCAAGACCTCCATATTATTCTGACTGTAAGAATCAATCTCCAGTAAAGTAGGATTTGTTATAAGATTGAATGTTATGTCGTCAATTTGCCTCAAATCTCCACCAAACATGAGAGGAGATTTAGCCATCGACCAAAGAGTCAACTGCATGATAATTATTTGTCATAACCAGGATAAGGTTTGGAAATTCAGTTATCATGGAAGGAGACACATGTAAAAACCAATGATATTCACACTTGCCAGAGTTTTTTGCTCATCAAGGGTAACTCGACACTTTCTGTGAGGACCCTGCTTAACACCTGTTAAGAAAGAAGGCCTATGATTATTCAAAGTCGTCTCTAAGCAACAGGACGGAAAAGTGGATATGAGAGGATTACAAGTTGATACCAATATGTTTTCGCATTTCAATTTGGCACAACTATAGCGTTCAAAGCAGGAACAAAATATTAAAGTTGGAAAAGCACATGAACGTGATAAGACAGGTGGCTATCAGAGCACATAAATAAAAAATGCCAATCCAAGCAGTCATGCACGCATAAAGGTGAACACAGTGACACCCGATGATATAAATGCAAGTTTCAATAACAGATATTCCCCTTAACAAAGACAGTAGCATTATGCCCAAAGACATTGGCTGATAACAACCAACGAACAAGTGTTCATGTTTGGATCAGCTATTATTCTGGATTACTCAGTTCTGAAAAACTAATGGACATTAATTCCAGTGGAAATGCTGAAGCCTTTGAGACATGCATTAGGCTTCATCAAGCTTAATAAATACTTCACCTGGATCAGTAAGCCACCCAAGTGGTAGCATGTCCAAGTCTGGCCAAGACTTTCCATGCAAACCATTAGCGCCAATTTGTTTGGCAGCGGCAAAATCCCTGCTATAAAATAAAAAGAAAAGGCAGATATGACAATGAAGCCTCCTCACAGATGTGACAAAGACAATATATACGTGAATATACTGTTAATGCTTACCTTGCAACGTTAAAATGAGCAACAATGTCATTCCAATTATCCCAACTATCACCAGTTATTCTGTACATATCAACGTAATCACTAATGGCCGCTGCCATTGATGGGGTCACGCTTGTCCCAGGAGAGAGAGATAATAGGATAGGGCGCCCAAGGCCTTCCAAAATCTATAGAAACAACACATTAAAGATAACACAATTCATGTAAACTAATGAATCTCATTCATTAACAATTTCGGAACATGGCATTATTATACAAGTTCAAATCTGACCTCTGAAACTGTAATTATCTGTTTCTTGTCGAAATCGTCACCAAATACGCAATCAAGCTTTACTAAAAGAAAGAAAATTAGAAAATAAAATAAGAAACTATAGTATGTTAGAAATGACAGTTGACAAACCATAACTATGAAAACTGTTTAGCTAACTTATCAAGCTTACAATTTTGGAGCCAGATTGCTTCCAGCACTAATAATACTTATAATACTAATATAAGACTAAGAAAAACTTTCAAATGAATTACTTGGTGTGAATTTCACTAATCTTATATGTAAAGTTTCGTCAGATAGATGGTAAAAAAATCAAATTACAGGGGAAATAACTTAGCAAGTATACCAAGATCAACATCCCAATCAGCATATTGTTGATAAATAGATTTCAAGAAAGCTCTTCCAGCTCCTAAATCTGTATTAACACTCAGAAATCCATTCTTCATCCATCCACAAGGCATATTCCGCAGTCCAATGTCTCCTGCCAGCCATGTTCTACCGTATTCCTTGTAAGGAAGTCCCTGAAATATAAAATTATCAGTCAAATTGCAGCAATACCCCATCATAACATCGAACATTAGTGTCTGCAAAAAAAAGACACCCAACATCATCCAAAGGCTTAACATTTAATAGCCAGTGAATAAGCAAAATGCAGAATAACATTAGATCACTTGGTTAATTCAAGTAAATTGAACTTACTAGTACTGAAATAGCACTTATTTAAAAACTTTGGTTCTCCTGTACCTCAAAACTTCAAGCTTGGAAATAAGTTAGCATAAAAAAGATTTTAGGATTTCCGTTTGTCATTATAAATTTCAAAAATATGCAAAAGTTCAAAACATAAATTAATAAGCAACGAAACTATATTTGTGTTTATTTGAGCAATCTGATATGCACCATCAAAGAGAGGAGTTTTAAGCCAGAGGATTATGATGGGACTAGATATGGATGTCAAAAGTAAGTTCAATAAAAAATTTTGATAGAGCTACAATACAATCAGATAAAAGGATCCTCGTGGTTGTCGTTTCATTTAAAAGACACAAAATGTAAGGCCAAAACAAACTAATTTATGATTATAGATGCATATTTTTTATTAGTAATGCAGTGCATCGTATTCTACATGGGGTTATTGGACAACTTACAAGTTTTTTTATATTTTTGTTGAAGTGTTAATTGTTTGTAGTTGTACAATGAGTTGAAAGTTTCTCCAATGGGTGGTCATTAACTCTCCAATGACATTACACAACAAGGAGAGACATTGAAGAGAAAGAACGAAGAAATAGCAAAGGTGATTTACTCTGGCTAATTATTTAGCTTTTATTTAGAATGACTTTAAGGTTAATATAAGTGGCTGCAAGAGTCAAGGGACGTATATGGAAAAGTCAAAATTTTAATAGAGTGGATACTAGTGCTACCTGACCCTACTTCACTCAACAGGAGCTAGGCACTCCACAACATATAGAATAACTACCTCCTTTGAAAAGGGGAAACACCCCCTATTTTTTCAAAGTTATCCTATATATTGGCAACATGAACAAGGTTTAAAGGGCCTTATTTCAATCTTTTTTGGTGTTGGTTTCATCTCCGCAACCAAAAACCTATAAAAACTCCACCAAACTCTAGATCAATCCTTCAAATAATCATCCACCTTCTCCAAGTTTTGCGAGTTCATTAAACAATAGGCTCCCCAAAAAGGTCCTACATATTATTGGCTAAATAGGTTTTACCAAGCATAGCCTACTTTAGCCAATCCTATAACCATCCAAATCTCTCAAAACTCAATATTAAAGCTCCAAAGATACATTAAAACACATCTAAAACAACCACAAACCCTTAAAGGTACTTAATTCTAAGGCTCCATCGACTACTCTCTTTTCTTCTCACAAGTCTCTACATCCCATATTTCCTCTAGAATCTAAATAGGTTGGCATGGAGCAAGCCTTTGAAATTTGACTGCAAAAAAGTGCAAAATCATTTATCACAAAGCCAATAGTGCCAAAAAGCTTCCAAACTACCACCAACAACATAAACTAGTGAGTCCTGATAATACTGTTTTTGACAGTAATATATCATTCAGTTTAAAGAGGGAAGTGAAAGAGAGAATGAAATATAACCAAACAGTTAAATAGGACGGTTTATACTATTTTAATAAAATATTCATCAAACTTTTCATGTCTGATTGGTTGAAAATTTTTTGAAGAAAAAGTACAATATATTCAATGTCCGCTTTTTTACTCTATCAATCACATCTAATTTTTTTTCTCAACTCATAATTGTAGATTAATTGGAAAAAAAGAACATTCACCAGATCAAAGATGCGTTATTTTCATATCAATGAGACTTTTGATTATCTCATTGTCATTCCATTTACTTCTTACAAATCTTGCAAAGGTCAACCTATTATAATGATAGGTGCAAGGCCCTTAATATTTTTTATATTGTCCCCGATGCATGCAAGTGTCCAATTTTGACATTATAAGATGAATTTTGTGATAGCACAACAAACGAGAATGTTACAACTTTTCTATTCTTCCCAGTAGACAGCTTAATCAGTTTTGCACTAAAAAAATAACATTACACGCGGTTTCTAAATGAAAGTATTCATCAAGCTTGTGGTATGAAAGAACACTTCAGATAGAATTTAAGAGAAGAACATGACAACAAGAGGAGAAATAATACCGTGACAACATCCAAGATTTTTGTGTTGGCATTAACTGCTTCTAGACTTATTCCTCTCATTAGATGAATCCCAAATTTTAAGCCCATGTCATGCACCTTTTGGGCAACTTCCTTGAACCCTTTTCCATTCCTAGATGATGGCCACCTTTCAGGATCAGGAACTAATCGTCCCCACTCATCAATGTTATCATAGCCATAAGAATCTGATGACGATCCCTTAACATTCTTCCGATACCACAAATAGTCTATGACAACGTACTGTTCAATGTTTGCGGCAATCATAACAAGGAATTTTAACATTTTTTTAGATGAAAAGAAACCACAATATAGGAACAAAGCATCAGAACCCTAACCTCATATCCAGAAGAAAGCAGCCTGCTGGACACAACCTGTGCATTGTCAAGGAATGCTTCTTCATCAATAATCCAAGAAAAGGAATCATAAGAGTTCCAACCTCGTGGTGGCGTAGAAAAATCTTGCCCAAACGCTTCAAACAATCTGCAGAAATGTTAATATAACCTTTTTCATTAGCTCATGAAATTATAAAAAATATGCTGCCTTTGAAGTTCAAATATAGATGATTTCTTCATATTAGCAGCAGAAGCTATACCGCTGAAGCGGTTGTTGTTCCTGTAGCTAAAAATTATAAACTTGTGAAAGTTGAGACCAAATGACACACTTTTGCAAAAAGTTCAACCAAAAAAAAAAAAACAAGAAAAGAGAAGCATGAGTTTTTTATTTCTCCACGTAAATAGCAGTTCCCTGTATACAAATAAAGACTTCTAAGCCTAAGATTAAAACAAGAATTTTTCCCGATATGGGAAGTGTATGTGAATACCAACATTTGACGGAACCACAAAATGCCGGAACTTCAAAATAAGAAGTAATAGGTTAGTAGCCGAACAGATAAAACATTTCTTCCAATAAATACAATACATACAAATCTGAATACAAATTGTCTTGAACAAAATGCGGGTATGCAACAATCCAGCTCAATCCAAATAATTAAGGGCAAAGGAAATGAAACTAAAATGATTCACTAAACAGTTATTAAATGACACTCTCTAGTTGCAGGCATAAAGGAGAGAGATGATAACCTGAATAGGAAGAGGGCGGAGAAAACGAGAAACAAAACCGATTGTTCCATGGCTGCGACGGCAATGCAAGTCCACCCAGCGAAGTCTTATTACAATCAGTCACCGTCGAAGTTGATGTGCCGTCGAGTGGGTGACACCCATCTCATCCATTTCCGAGACCTGCTTCGGATATGCCACGGAACCGTTTAAGCCTCTCTACTTCCATCATTGATGATTTCACTGGTAACAGGCGATGGCGTGGCCACATCTTAGCGCTGATAGGACCATCCTATGGTTGACTCGTTTGGGCAATCAGAAGTCGCCCATCGGCGAGCGGTTTTTCACATTGAAACCGCTCATGTTTCGTGTCGCTTATGTCGTCCAAACCTAAAACCAACGGCATCTCCTTTTTTTTGTCCTTTTTTTTTTTTAACTTCTTTCTGAGGCCTGTTGGGATTTTTTTGACTTACAAATTATTTTCACGCCAATGGTTCATACTGTTTAATTTTAATTAAATATTTTCTTTCATTCATATTTTGTTTATATTATAAATTAGTTTGTCGTTATGAAAAAACTGGGAGATTTTTCCATTTATAATTAAAATGAATTTTATTTATGAAATTGTCATAAATCCGAAAAAAATGATGAATAAATATAATAACCTTTGTTATGCTAAATGGTTAAAATTTAACAAAAAAAAAGTAAAATCTGCGTAATAATTTTTTTTAGGAAATTTAGGGTCACGTCTAAGCATAATTTATAATTAAATAAAAATATATAAATTGTGGGTTTGTTACAAAAAAAAAATAAAAACAAACTGAACCTATAAGAGAAAAGAAATCAAAACAATTAAAACAAATGACCTCATAAAAGACAAGATATTCTATATATATACATATAGGTATATATATATGTATATATATATATATATATATATGTATATATATATATATATATATATATATATATATATATATATATATATATATATATATATATATATATGTATATATATATATAT
>NEWO01000668.1:189214-214137 GCA_003013225.1 Phalaenopsis aphrodite | reverse complement strand
ATATATATATATATATATATATATATATATATATAAACACACACACACACACACACTCTTGTGTGAGTGCTTATTTTTATAATTGTTAATTGTATTTTTGTATGCGAAGATTAGGATTTGAAGGATCAATACCTTACGATTCAGAATCAGAACAAATTCTAAGAAAAATTCAAAAACAAAAAAAAACTTAACAAAATGGCAAACACTTTAAAAAATCAAAGTATTGAAAATGAACATCAACATGTACAGAGACCTTTAAGTGACTATGTTAATACCACAGTAGATGAAATTCACTTGAGTATACAAACTCCTATTGTGCTGCTAATTCATTTGAGCTTAAACTTGTTATCCAAATAGTACAACATAATCATTTTGGGGGAACACCATCTGAATATTCTAATTTACATCTTGCTAGTTTTCTAGAATTGTGTACTATATTTAAATATGACGGAGAGTCGAATAACACTATCAGACATACTTTTTCTTTTTTCATTAAGGGATAAGATCCATTTCATTTGGCAAAGATATCTTAAGCATGTGTATTTTTGGGAATAAGATCCATTAATTTGGGGAACCTTTGGTCCATGGCTTGATTTAGGTAGTTTCATGGTGTTTGGACTGGTCACTAAGTCTAATTAATGGTTGTGATGGAGTTAAATTGGTGACTTTAGGGTGGTTAGGTCGCATTTAGTGCATGGGTCAAAGTGGGTGCAAATGACCAAAATTTGGGTTTGGGCTAGGTTAGCCATGTCAATTGGCCCAAATAAATGCTGTATTTGGTGTATATGATCATAAGGAACAACTTTGGTGAAGAATGGAAATGGTTTTGAGTTCAATTGAAGAATCAATTTGAGAAAATTTTGAACCTTAATCAATTTGGTTAATGTTGGGCTAGGCTTGGGTCTAGCTTGGGTTAGCCTTAGGCTAAGTCCAAATTGATTATTGTAAATGGTTAATAGGGACCTCATGAAGAGTTTTCAACATGAATTGGATGCCAATTTGGAGGTTAAGGCAATGGATTGGGTGAAATTTTGGGACTTAGCCAATTTTGGGCAAATTTTGGAAATTTTGGATTTGGGCCAAAATCAAATGGATATGAGGCTTCACCAAGGCCAATTGATGGTTGATTTTGATGTATAAGAATGTTATAAAGATTTTGAAATATTAATTGGGGCCAATTGACTAGGCTATGGGTTCAATTTGGTGAGATTAGGTATTGTGGCCAAGATTGAGGCTTTAACCTAACTCAAAATTGTGCTCTAATCATGGGCTACTTAAGCTTGTATTTAGTTTATTTTGGTCATATAAAAAGTGAATTTGTGTTTAGGATTGAAATTGAGGTCAATTAAGGTCAAATTGATGGACATTTGAGTTGGATTTGGGGAAATTTGGGTCTTTAAAGGGGAAAAGATGGTCAAATTGGCCAAATTGGATCATGTGGTAGTTAAGAGAAATGAAATTGGGAATATTTGGGATTTATTGGGATTTTCTGGGAATTTTTAGAATTTTTGGGATTTTGAGCTATGGAGGGGTATTTTGGTAATTTGGGGGTGTTTTTAGGGGTAAAAGGCCAAGATGGGTATTTTGGTAGAGTTGAGGTACCAATCATCACCAATAAGCCATGAACTAGTGGTGTTAGCTAAACCATAGTCCTAGGGCTAGTAGGTTTAGGGGACCAACTACATGAGTATCCCAAAAGATCAAGGGATCTAGGCTAGAAATTTTAGTTTAGGGTGGTCAGTGATTGTGAGTGTAGATGAGTGTAGTGAGTGTAGTGAGTGCCTTAGCTCTAGACCAACACCCAGGGTTAACCCTAAGGTCCAATAGTCCTAAGGGTGACTCATCTTGAGCTTCCCACATAATGACCCCATCTACTAAGTATTTAGAGGTTGAAACCAACATGTGGAACTTCAAGTTGAGTAAAGAAGAGGGTAGAATTTCTAATGGTGAGGGTTACATGTCTAGTTTTCTAAGAATAGTCAATAGGAAAATCTTATGGCTAGACCTTAGGCTACTAAAGAGGAAAAACTAAACCTCAACCAAAAGTGAGGTCAACATACGATTTTAAATTAATGCATTTACATTTCTGTATTTATTGTCTCGAGATTGCATGCTAAACAAAGATGTCACCCTGCATGAAAACCAAAACTGCTAGGATAGCTGCAAAACCAAAATCAAAATTAAAATTAACCAAGATAAAATTCACCGCCACAACATTCAAAATAAAAGACAACTCAAAATTTAATCACAAACATCACAAAACAATAATGGCAACTAAATTAAGATTTCTCTATCGAATGATTGGGAATCCCTTGAAGGAGGTAACATACGGTTGCTAACGAGAACTCCCATGGTCTAAATAAAATATGAAACTCATTAAATTGAGTTTAGTAAATTCATTTGGACTAAGTGAATCTGATAGAAAATAGTGATACCGGAACGAAGGAACTGTAGGATCCTAACCGGTGTCACTCTAATCAACTTTAAATGCCCCATAACATTTAATGACCATAACCATAGGGAAATTTGATTTGACATCATAACTTGACACATTTGAAAATTTTAACTCGTCTTGACGAGAAGCTTGGAGCTAGCATTGTGGGCAGCATGACCATCTTCAATATCAAGAGGATCTACAACAACATATCTTTCCTTAGAATTAAATAACTGAGTCATAGAACTTTGAGGTAGTTTTCTTATGCAACATAAATCCTCAACTCATATTTAGGCCTTTGTACAGTTCTGTTGTATAAAATAAGCTCTGACACATCTTAGGATTCTGAGGTTGTCTTTCATCACGACTTAAACCATCAAAACTTCCAGCCTATTTATGTGATCGTTTCACATGAGTGTAAGCCCTAAAAAAATAAAATTGACAGGATGAAACATTTAAATATTTCTCTCCAAAACTAAAGCCAAACATTAGGATGACTTAGGAAGTCACTGAGGTTCTCCTTAAGATTTGTGACATCCCCTAGTTCTTCCTCTTTTGAATATTAGAACAAAATATTCCAAATCTGAGCCATTTCCTTATTCACACCTCTTTGTCCAATCTTGTTAAAAAGTCCTATCCTTTTTTACCTCTTTGAAGATAATATTTCTTCGTTTTTATCGAGAGTTTTCTTAAGTGACTTCAGTTATCTAAGATGTAATTAACTATAGGGGCTTGCCCTTGTAGGAATTTCTATATATGTAAATTAAATGCCTTTCTGAAGCAGGTGACGAGATTTTAATTCCGGTGGCCGACAACTTCCAACGGACAATTCCTTAACAAAAATAGTGCCGACACTTATATATATTAATTATAATGACTATCTTTCCAAATGGATCAAAGCAATTGCTTTACCTTGATGTGATGGTCGAAGTGTTTCAAAATTCATAGTGAAAAATATTTTTAAAAGATATGAAATGCCAAGAGTATTCATTATAGATGGGGGATCTCTTTTCATGAATAAACTAATTTTAAAATTTGCTGAAAAATATGATATTGAACATAGGATCTCTAGTGATTATCATCCCCATTCTAGTGGTCTAGCAGAATTATCTAACCGTGAAATTAAAATAATCTTGGAATGGACTGTAAATTCTATCAAAATGGATTGGTCTGCTAGATTAGATTATGCATTAGAAGCTTACAGAACTGCTTATAAAGCTCCTATAGAAATGTCTCCATAAAACTTATTTTTGGAAAGACTTGTCACTTACTTATAGAATTGGAGCATAAAGCTTATTGAGCTATTAAAGAATTTAATTTTAATTTAAAAGATGCTTGTGAGAAACAAATATTTCAACGAAACAAGCTCGAAGAGATAAAAAATGAATTTTATGAAAATGCTAAGATTTATAAAGAAAAAAAATGAAAAATTGGCATGATTGAAAGATAATAAAAAAAATTTTATCCCTAACAAGAAGTTTTATTGTGTAATACAAGATTGAAATTATTTCCCAAAAAACTTAATTTTGGGTGGTTAGAGCCATTTACTATTATAAAAGACTACCCATATGGAGTTGCGGATATTAAAGACCCAAAACAAAAAAAAAATATTTAAAGTTAATGGACATAGGTTAAAACCTTATTTTGATGGGCACAGACTAATTTTTAATGAGGTTTTAATGTTGGGTCACCTAGAGTAAAGACTGAGAATGTCAGGATGACGACGTTAAACCAAGCGCTTTGTGGGAGGTAACCCATAATTATCTTTGTAATTGTTTTAAATTTGTTTTTACATAATATAAGCTCTTTCAATTAAATTCTATGTGCTTTGGAGACTTACATGTTAAGAAAATACATAAAAACATTTTAATTATTGAATTTTAAGGAGATATGAAAATTACTTGGACCTTAGGTGAAGCAATGCAAAAGAGTGCACTGGCACCTAAGTGTCTATTTTACAGAGCATTAACAACTAAGCGCTTAAATCTGGTGCCTAAGCACAACTTTCCAGAAAGTCCAATGCCCAAGTACCAGAATGAGGCACCTAGGTGCTGCAATTGGAAAAACCGCCTCGAAAACATCTACTGATGGTTTTTGGCCGGATTTTCTTTATATAACGTCTAAAACCTAACATTCAGAATTAAATTAGATTAGTAGAGAGGGAGAGGATCCACTATTCCTGTTCTTATGACTTCCAACTCCAAGGAAACTTCCAAATATGGGATTTTTAACTGGAGGAAGTTCATTAGTTTCGACGCGCAGAAGTTACATGATCAAATTCTTATGAATAAGAGGTTGATTAAGGAAAGATGTTATGTTAATTAAGGAATTAATACTAATGGTATGATCATTGAAGAGATCATCGTATAGAAGCAATGAGAAGTACTAAGCTGCACAACTGCAGCCATAATAATTTCTGTCGTGAAGGAAATTTATACAAATCTTCATGGAATTAATCAAGGAGTTGTCTATATTCGAGGCAGTTGGGTACATTTTAATCCTTCAGGAATCAATGATTTGTTCTTGATCGAGAATGTTCCAATTTTTTATTATGCCAACTTTGCCCCTTCAAGAGACAATATGAAGAAAGTCCTTCGATTCTTGACATATGAAGATCAAAATTGGGAGATAAGAGATGATAATAATGTAAGTTTTCCTTCTTCATTATTAAATTTTGCATCAAAGCCTTGGCATATCTTTATTTTGGCAAATTTGCTCCCTACTACAAAAATCAATAAGGTGAAGAAGGAAAGTGCTATATTGAATTATTGTATTTAAACTGGAAGACCTATTGATATGGGTGCTTTAATAGTAAAATCTATTTTTGGTTTGATTTTGAAAGATCTGCTCATGGGCTTGGACATCCATTCAGAATATTTTTGGCTTTGTAGCCAATCGCAAAATTCATAAAAAATTTGGAAAAAGCGCTTCTTCCTTGGAAGCCCATGGACAAGTGTTAAACTGTGACTACTTAGAAAATGGAGTAGTAGAAGATAGAAATGTTCCTATGGATCAATCATCTCAAAATGTATCACCTTTACAACCCCAATTTCTGGATAGTTTGCATGGTATTTTGAAGAAGATTAAGAAGTTGGAGAAAGAGATGACTAATATGACAAATGCAATTAGCAGCAATTTTGATTAGTTTGACCATCTGGATTGGAGAATTAAAGAGCAATTTGATCACACTGGACTTATGAAAGAGGTGACAAAGCGAATGTATAAAAAAATGTTTGGATTGAAGAAGAATTGACTGATGAATTTTCTCACCGTCCTTTCTATAAATTATTTGTGCACCGCAAATCCATGGGAGAAATTAGAGAACATGAAGATTTGTAGCAACTTTGAAGTTTGGAATCCTGATTTAAAAGACCTTATCTATGTTTGGTTATGTTGGATTTCCTTAGTTTTTTAAATCGGGCTTATTATGTTTTCTATTAGTATTTGATGTTTAGTTTTCAACATTAGGATGTTGTTAGTGTGATTACGACGCTGAGTTTTATTTCATTATATCAAAATACTCATTTGTAATTGTTTGGATTTATATATAAATGTGGGTTATTTGTTGTTTATGAAGATTTATTGTTAGTAAATTACTTAATTATTAAAATTAATGTAAATTTAAGCTAATTAAATGTTGGAGCGCTGTGATGTCGAAAAACATTTATGGAACACACAAATTCCTGCATCATGTTTTTGGCGGCATTATTTGGGAGGCTGCAACAAATTACTTAAAAGACTTTATTTGGACTATAAAACTATATATATAAAATTGATATATGTAATTTGTGTGTGATATGCACCAATGCCCCCAACCACCAAATAGTTTAAATTCACTTTAATTTTTATAATTAAGTAATTTACTAACATTAAATTTTCACAAACAACAAACAACTCAAATTTATATATCAATCCAAACAATTACAAATGAGTATTTTGAAACCATGACATACAACTTAGCGTCATAATCACACCAACAACATCCAAATGTTGAAAAATAAACATCAAATACTAATAAAAAACATAATAATTATGATACTGAAAACTAAGGAAATCCAACATAACCAAAAACAAATAAGCTCTAATAAATCTGAATTCTGGATTCAGAGTTGTTGCACATCTTCATCTTCAATATTATCATCTTCTCTAATATCTCTCATGGATTGGTGATGCACAAATAAGTTATAGAAAGGACGGTGAGGAAACACGTCAATCAAATCTTCTTCAATCCAAACATTTTTCTTATACATTCGCACCGTAGCCTCTTCAATAAGTCCAGTCTGATCAAATTGCTCTTTAATTCTCCAATCTAGTTGGTCAAACTAATCAGAAATGCTACTAATCACATTCAAAATATTAATCTTCTCTTTCTCCAACTTCTTAATCTTCTTCAAAATAACATGTGAATTATTCAGAAATGGGGGATGTAAAGGTGATGATTTTTGAGATGGTTAATCCAAAGGAGCATTTCTATCATCCACTTCTCCAATTTTTAAGCAGTCACAATTTAACACTTGGTCCATGAGCTTTAAAGGAAGAAGCACTTTTTTCCAATTTTTGCATGCAACTTGCAATTGACTACAAAGCAAAAATATTATGGATAGATGTCCAAGGCCATGAGTAGATCTTTTCAGAATAAAACCTAGAATAGATTTTACTATTAAAGCTTCCACATCAATAGGTGTTCTAGTTTGAATATAGTAATTCAATAAATCACTTTCTTTTGTCACTTTACTGATTTTTGTAGCAGGCAGCAATTTTTTGCAAATAAAGATATGCTAAGGCTTTGATGCAAAATTTAATAATGAAGAAGGAAAACTTACATTATTGTCATCTCTTATTTCCCAAGTTCTATCTTCATCCAAGAAGGATCGAAAAACTTCATTCTTATTGTCCCTTGTAGGGGCAAAGTTGGAATAATGACAATTTGGAACATTCTCGATCAAGAACAAATCATTGATTCTTGAAGGAGTAAAAGGTACCCAAATGCCTCGAACATAGCAACTCCTTGATTAATCACATGAAGATTTTCATAAAATTCTATCACAATAAGAAGTACTACAGTCGTAATTGTGTAGCATAGTACTTCCCATCACCTCTGCACGACGATTTCTTCCACAATAGTATCAGGAGTATTGAATCCTCAATTCAAATAAGACTCTTTCCATGATTGATCTGATCTTTTTGTTGCGATAGATTGTGTAAGATTTAATTAAATATAACCAATTAATATTCAGATTCTATGCAAGTATATGTATCTTTATCAAGTAATAATAGACTTTCTATTTAAGCCCCAAGTTTAGATCCTACGGGGAAGGTTTAAATTGGAAATGACAAATTTGCTAGGAAATTCACAGAAAGTCAATTGAAATCACTGTCACTAATTTCAATTGTTGAGATGTAATCAATATTAAATTTCTAAACTATTATTAAATAAAATATGCAAAATTTAAAACAGTAAATACTAATCTATTAACTGTGTTTATGTAACAGAGTCTTATGTGAAAGAAACATCCTTCCCACTATAATGAGACTATGGTAAAATGAGATGAGATAAATGCTCATAATATGTATTGTGCCAAATAAAAGCAATTTTAATTATCTATCATGATACAGTGCATAGAAAATCACTGGCTAATCTCAGTGTTTAGTCCCCAAATCCGTGGCTAAACTAGAAGGATACTGACTCCCACTCTAGAGCTCCCACTTCCCTTCACCTAAAGGCAAGCTCTCGCTTCAGTTTTTAAACACTAAGACTGAATTGAAGATTTTAGTCTATCACCCTAAAGGTTCTCCAATTCTACACCCAACAAAAAATATTTCCCTATTATTTGCACTTAATTCCATAAACGATGTTCTCCTTTATGGAATCAAATGTGATCCTTACTTAGTTGTAGAACTCATACTTGATTTCTCAGATCATATGTTTCACAATACATTTTAACAATTCAATTGGACAAATCTAAAAGTAAATTAAGTTCAGAGTTAAAAAATCGTCACAATTTATTTTACAATTTAATATTGGCACATTCATATTATCTCTTCATTTCACCATATGTCAGAGTAGAGAGAAAGATAGAGAGAACTACTCAGACTTCATGAGAAAGAAATAATAAAACACAAACTTCATATATAAAAGAAAGTTCATACAACACTAATAAACAAACAATACTTATCAGAAAACTCTTTTTCAAAGCAAATCCTTATAGCATTTCCTTAGAAATGCAGGAAGAAGATATCTCTCACTTTTCTCCTTCTCCAACACTCTTACAGAAAGTTTCATACTAAATCTCACCCAAAAAATCTAAACTACAAAAATAAAATCACTAATTGACTCCAATATGGAACTCGAATGGAATGATGTGGTGCAAAAACTGAAAGTAGAGGTGTGAAAAACGTAGAGGAGCGATGTTTCTGATGAAATTAGGCCCCAAATAGAGCCCAAGGTCGGTTCTCCAAGAGGTGTCTCCAAAAACTCTTCAAAAAGTTGTCCACATACATCGAACCTTCTAGAAACAAGGTTTACACCGCCTTTGGCACCGTCGGCGCTGGTCTGGCGCTGTCGGTGCTAAGTAAAAAATCTCCGCATTAATTTGTTTTGCACCATCGACGCTGCCCTCGGTGCTGAGCATTTTTTCAAAAATGTCATTTTGACTCTAAATTTCATCCTTTTTGCTTTCTTTTTTATTTAAGCCCTAAAAATTAACAACCTACAAGAAAATATCAAAATACCTTCCATTAAAGTGCAATATCATCAAAAATAGGTATAAAATATGGGTCTAACAATGTATATATTTTTGGTGTAACAATGATCAACCTCTTCTTCATAAGAATCATATCTTGCAGCTTCTGCGCATCAAAAGTAATGAACTTCCTCTGATTGAAAATCTCATATTTAGAAGTTTTCTTAGAGTTGAAAGCCATAAGAGCAAGAATAGTGGATCCTCTCCCTCTCTCTCCTAAATTAATTTAATTCCAAATGATAGGTTTTAGGAGTGTTATAGAGAAAATCAGGCCAAAAATCGTTAAAAGAGGTTTCTAGGGTGGCTTTTCCAATTGCAACACATAGGTGTCTGATTATGGCGCGTAGGCGTCGGGCTTTCTGGAAAGTGGTGCTTAGGTGCTAGATTTATGAGCCTATGCGCCAGTGGTCTGTAAAATAGGTGCTTAGGCGCTAGTTTAGGGGCCTAGCTGCTAGTGCCCTCTTTTAACTGTTTCACCTAAGTTCCAAATAATTCACATACCTTCCATAAAATTCAATAATTAAAATGTTCTTATGTATTTTATTAACATGTGAGTCTCTAAAGCACATAGAATTTAATCAAAAGAGCTTATATTATTTAAAAATAAATTTAAAATAATTACACAGATAATTATTGGTTGCCTCCCACAAAGCGCTTTGTTTAACGTCATCAACCCTACGTTCCAATTCTTTACTTTGGGTGACCCAACGTTAAAACCAATTTAAATATTGGTATGTGCGAATCAAAATAAGGTTTTAATTTTTATCTATTAACTTTAAATATTTTTCTTGTTTTTAGATCTTTAATATCCACAACTTTATATGGGTAGACTTTTATAACTATAAATGACTCTGACCACCTGAACTTAAGTTTTTTGGGAAATAATTTCAATCTTGTATTATACAACAAAACTTCTTGTCCGGGTTTAAATTCTTTTTTTATTATCTTCTGATCATGCCAATTTGTCATTTTTTTATTAATCTTAGCATTTTCATAAGATTCATTTCTGATATCTTCAAGCTCATTTTTTGAAACAATTATTTCTCACCAGCATCTTTTAAATTAAAATTAAATTCTTTAATAGCATAATAAGCTTTATGCTCTAATTCCACTGGTATGTGACAAGTCTTTCCAAAAATAAGTTTATATGGAGACATTTTAATAGGATTTTAATAAGCTGTTCTGTAAGCCCATAATGTCTAATCTAGTAGACCAATCCATTTTGTTAGGATTTACAGTCTTTTCCAAGATTATTTTATTTTTACTGTTAGATAATTATGCTATACCATTAGTTTGGGGATGACAAGTAGTGGAGATCCTATGTTCAATATCATATTTTTCAACTAGTTTTTCATTTCTTTTATTCTTGCCAGATCTTGTAAAAATAATTTTCTTTAAGAATTTTGAAACACCCCGAGCATCACATTGAGGTATAGCAACTACTTTGATCCTATTGGAAACATAGTCTACTGCAATTAATATATTTAAGTTTCCAAAAGTGTGTACAATTAGTCCCATTAAATTTAATCCCAAAACCTACAAAATTTCAACTTCCAATGTAAAATTTAGAGGCATTTCATCCCTTTTTAAAATATTTCTTACCCGCTCACAAGGATCACTTGTTTTTATATTTGTATTGACATCCCTAAAATGAGTAGGCCAATAAAATCTAGATTTTAAAATTTTATATGTGGTTCTATCAATTCCAAAATGTCCCTCAAATTCAGAATCATATTTTTTTTTTAATTTTTTCAGTTTGTTCATACAGTACACATCTTCGAATTACTTAATCTTTACATTACTTATACACGTATGGGTCATCCCAATAGTAAAATTTTGCATCGTGAATAAATTCCTTCTGTTGTTGTGTTGTTGATCCATACGGTAAAAAAGCACAATAAAAAAGTCCACTATATCTGCATACCACGATATACGCCATTCATTAAAAGTGTATAGATGTTCATCAGAAATTTTTTTTGTTAATTTTACTTTTAAAATTAAATGATTTTTCTTGTTCCAGCCTAGATACATGATCAACCATTTGATTATCAGATCCCTTCTTATCTACTACAAAAAAATTAAATTATTGCATCAGAAGGATCCATCTAGTTAATCTTGGTTTTGAGTCCTTCTTTTGCAGAAAATATCTTATAGTAGAGTAATCAATATGCACAATACATTTAGCTCTGATGAGTTATGATCTGAACTTATCAAAAGTATAGATAATTAGTAGCGACTTAGGCTAAATGAAGACTGATTAAATGAGGATTAGAAAAACAAACTCAATCAAAATTAAGACATCTTTCAAACACTCCAAGCCCAATTAGGACCAAAATTTGGCGAAGTGTTTCAATAACACTAACTTGCCTCTTTAAGGGTATTCGCCCACATACTCTTTAAAATTTAATTAGAGATGATAATTACTTTACTGTTGGGGATAATTGATACATCAATGTTCATTGAGCATTAGGGTGTTCATAGGATGAATTGTTAAGCAACATAAAAAGTTTAAAAGAACTTGGGATTTTCCACAAGGCAGTAAGAGAGCAACACGAACCTGCTTCTTTCTCTGGATCTGTTGGATACCTCAGAGATCTACTAAACTTAATATATTTTTCTTGACAAATATCATCCTTAACTAAACTCCTAAGGACACACCAAGATATGACCTAGGGTTAGATAGGTCGTCAAAATTTTACTTCCCTATTTCATATAAACTGCCTTAATATGCCTTTTGAGTTTCAGGTGGTGGAACGAGAAGGCTCGTCAGGTACGCTTTTACAATTTTCAGTGTCGTCTTTTTTGTACTTTTATACATGTAAATTTGCATACTAAATAATGATGTCACCCTGCATGAAAACTAAAACTATTAGGATAGCCACAAAACCAAAACCAAAACCAAAATTTAAATCAACCAAGATAAAATTCACCCCTACAACATTCAAAAGATAAAACAACTCAAAATTTAATTACAAACATCACACAAAACTACAACTCCAACTAAATTAAGACATCTCTATTGGATGACCACGAATTTCTCGGAGGAGGTAACCTACTGTTGCTAACGAGGCTTCCCACGGTCTAAATGAAATTATAGAACTCATTAAGCTGAGTTTAGTAAATTTATTTAGACCAAGTGAATCCAATAAAAAATAATGATGCCAGAACGAGGGAACCGTAGGATCCTAACCTGTGTCGTTAAAGAACTTCAACCATATGGCCACCTGATTTAACATCATAACTTGACACACTAGAAAACTCAAACTCGTCGCGGCAAGGAGCTTGGAGCTAGCATGCTGGGCAGCACATCCATCTTCAACAGAAAAACCTGTCTTCTCCAGCTAAACCAATCTTCCTTCCTTAGACTTAAACAACAAAGCCATAGGACTTCGAGGTTGCTTGCTTATGCAACGTAAATCCTCATCTTATCGTTAGGCCTTCATATAGCCCTGCTATACAATATAATCCCTAACTCGTCCTAGGATTCCGAGGTTGTCGTCCGTCACGACCTAAACCCTCACATTTTCCAGGCTATTTGTGTGATAGTTTCACACGAATGTAAGGCCTAACTAATAAAATTGGCAGGATGAAACACCTAAATATTTCTCCTTAGAAATGAAGCCAAACATTAAGATAGCTTGGGAAGTCACTGAGGTTCTCCTTTGGATCCATAACATCCCCCAGTTCTTCTTCCTTTGAACTCTACAACAAAATGTTCCAAATTTGAACCAATCCCCTTTCACACCTCTACGTCAAATCTCATTGAAGAGTCTCACCCGTTGAAACTCCTTGAAGATAATATTTCCTGATTTTTATCGAGAGTCTTCTTAGGTGACTTTGGTTATTTAAGATGTAATTAACTATAGAGGCTTGCCCTTGTAGGAAGCCTCTCTGAACCCAGCTTAATATAAACCCTATTTAATTCTTTATATTAAATAGGGGAACTTGTCGACAAATACAAATGTTTCACATACCAAAAAGATGTCATATATTCCTTAGTTTATTTGATCAAGCCTCATCCTCAAGTCTTGTGTTTATCTTTTGGGATAGATACAAAGATTTGAGATACATTGCTCTTTTTTTTAAATTATGAAAAATATGGGGTCGGTTTGATTTCATATTTTTCTAAACTAAATATGTATGTAAATTAAAACATCCTTCCGAAGCGAGCAACAAAATTTCGCGGTGACCGACAACTTCTTACGAGCAAGGCCTCCAACCAAAAATAGCGCTGACAGCTTATGACGACTGCGCTGGGGACAAGCTTTTCTCTCCATTCAAATCAAGAAATATTACTCACACACATCGTCAATGTGTCCATGTCCCTCTTGGGACAACTTACCCTTCTTCTGTTGAAATACTTTACCCATTTCTGTCTTGGGAAAGTCCAACCAACTCCTTGGACTTCAGGACTAGCTATTCAACCATCTTTGAACAGAGGGGTTCAGAAGGCCATTAAGGACTCTTTAAATTTTCATGTGGGGTCGGACCCTCAATAGGTGTGTCAGTGGACTAGCTCCACCTGGGCATTGTCTGTCACTAAATGGTTCCCGCACTGGATCCTAAAATACTTCACATCTCCCTTCCAAATTTGATTGCTACTTTGTAAATCGTGTTGTGCTGCGTGTACTTTGAATTGTTCTTATATTAATTAAATTTTATGCCTCGTGATTTTTCTTAAACAAAATTTTAAAAATTTCCATAAATTAAGACCCGCCCGGTCTACAGATAAACCTCTACTTTCAGTGCTTGCACTAAAAAAGAAATTACGAGGTTTTTGTCCATATAGCTAACTCTGAAACTTTTTATTTTCAAGTCTGCTGCAATGGCTTACCCAACCCTGACCTTTTCCTGCAACTTGCCAATGAGCCATGAAGCCCGTAATTTCACTCCTACCAGCAAATTCGGAGCTAGATTTGAAGATCTCGAGGTCATACTCGGGAAAGCCACGTTTGTAGTAATGAAGATCACCACATCAAAAATTCAGGAACCATATGTAGAAATAAGTCTGAACAGCCTTCAAGACTTCCCTACCTGCAAGAAGTCTAAAAATACTACCGTCACGACACCCACCAAACCTACTATCCCCGCAGCTGCTAATGGGAAAGAAGTAATGATTATTGAGGATCCGACTGAGGGATTAACAGTCCCATCACCTGTGTTTGAAATCAGATCAAGTTCGAGGACTGTACCGCTGACCCGAGCTCAAAAGAGTAACCACAACAGAAGAGTTCGGAGGGCTATCAAAGCCCAGGCTCCCAAGGAGACACCCGTTGAGGAGGAGCCTCATCAAGATGAAGAAGTGTTACCGAAAATTTATCCATTCCTAGGAGGGAGTAGATTCCATCCTCTCACGGATATTGATGGATATGAGAGTATCCAGAAAATCACCGCTGCATTATCACCACTTCATGGACATGGTGAGGAGAGAAAGTAGTTCACTCCTATCACGTAAGTAAGTGCAATTTTCAGAAGGCTAGCTACCAAAGAAGGATGTTCAGTTAGCAAGTTACTTAAATGAGTGGGAGATGCAAATTTCCCTCGCATGAAGAAGGAAATTCTGAAGGATGTCAAGTCTGCCAGACAGTCCCACAAGACAACTGGAGTGCCACCTACTCGCATCCATGTTTGGTTCCATTTAAGAAAAAGAGTTGATACCGCAGTAATTATTACTGATTATACCGCTACGAAGACCGTAGGCCGTCGACTGGTTAAGTCGAGAACAGGTCTGAAAATCTTACCCGTCACCCATTATGGAGATATTCCTACAATCCCAAAGGCAAAGACAAGGCGATTTCCTGGCACTGTAGCCGGTCTACACCACGAGGAGCGTACTTTCCCTCGACATAGTGATGTTTCTACTAAGCCAATCTATCCTGAGACATCATCGTAGAAAAAGAAAAAGATATGGGTACCCAAGGTCGCTGCATCGATATAATCCAGTGAGCCCACGAGACAAGAACATGGAATGAAACCAGGGTCTGAAATGCCTGACATCATCGCAACAATAGCCAACAAGATGGAGGAGTAAGTAGAGGATGTCCATCAAGGTCCTTCAGATCTTAAAGTGATCAAGGAATCAATAATTGAAGAGAAAGTTGAGAAACTCAGGATCAAGATTTCTGAGTTAGCTCAAGAATATAGAGTTTCCATTGATAGCAAAGATGAAAATTTTGATTAAAATGATTACTTGGAGGAAGATTTCATGGATGTCCATGTATTTGAAACAAGAGCCGCCACATCTGTGCACGAGGCTCAACCTCACACCGAAGATAACACCGTAGATGAGCTGCGTAGGGTTGTCCTACTAAGGGATGAGCAAGTTAGTCTGCTGGAGAAAAGAATAGAAGAAATGACCGCAGTCATGACCGCTATGGCCACCATTCAAGGGCAATCACAAGCGCCACAATTGGCTTCTCCAGAGATCAATCAGCTAGAGATCATACACATCACAGATGAAAGAAGAGAGTTTGCTTCAACAAATAGAGATGAGCAACATAGAAAGGATTCTCTATCAGGTGCTATACCAAAAAAGAAATTCAAGCAAATGGTTGAACAAGTGCGAGACACTTTAACCCAATCTAAGGGTGGGGCATTAGTTCTAAAGGGTAGGCCTTACCCGGAGGAATTCAATGTCGTGCCTTTACCCAAGGGTTTTGTGGCCCCAAACTTTAAGATATTTGATGGGACTGGAAATCCCAGACAGTATATAACACATTTCCTAGCTAGCTGTGATAACACGAGAAATAGAGAAGCTCTACTCTTACAGCATTTTGTAAGTAGCTTATCAGGAATTGCTTTCGACTGGTACGCTGATCTGCCCAACAGGTCAGTTAAAACATTGTTTGAGTTGAAACAGGTGTTTGTGAAAAGATTCTCCAGGGCACAACATCATGTGTCTATTGGAGAGCCCATGATGGAAAGACAAAAGCCTAGCAAAACTTTGGTGGACTATATTTTGAGGTGGAGAAACCTTAGCATGAAATGTGAACCTCAGCTATAGGAACATCATGCAATTGAAATTCTACTCAAGAGCTTTTATGGCCAATAGCTTTCATGCTCAAGGGACTCACCATCAAATCCTTAGAGAAGCTACTCGATAAAGCCAAAGTCTTCAAGAGAAAATAAAGCACATGGAGCCACATGAAAAGGCTAAGGTGACCAGAGTGTTTGAAAAGAAATCAGTAGTAGTGACCATCAACAAAGGAAAGCAGCCGATAAAGATATTTGCAGAAGTGCCTCACCAGTCTTCATCACAGTACGCTCAGAAATAGAGTAGTCAATCCAACCAGCAACCGCCTCAAGAAGGATCACCTCGAACAGGGGATATGAAAATGTCTCTGTCAGAGCGACGTAAAATGATGTATTCTTTCAAAGATGAAGTCATACCTAAAATATTCAGAAGTCTGATGGAGAAGCCGAAGTTCAAACTACTAGATCCGAAGAAGCCCGAAGAGGTGGATAAGAAGAATGAACCAAATTATTGCCCATACCACCGATTGCTTGGGCACACTATAGAAAAATGCGTCGTCTTTAAGGACTGGCTCGAGAGGAACCTTAAAGAAGAGAACATAACAATCCCGAAAGAATATTTAAAAGAACCTAAAAAAAGGTTCCATAAATATTATTTCGACCGAGCCAATCTCCCCAATCAATCTGTATAATGCAACAGATGGATGGAGTACAACTTGGGACGAACTCGAGAGGGTCCTCAATCAAATACAGGATCCAGCAAAACAATCTTTTGTGTATACCCGAGATGAAGAATGGAATGAGTTCTGAAGTAGATCATCCAAGAAAATACTAAATAAGATCCAGTCTTCATCAAGACAAGCCTCCATTCAGAGTCTGCGGCATACCAAGCCCAAGATGAAGGTTTCGTCAGGAGAGCCGTCATCATCAAAAACAGAAGAAAAAGAGAAGTGTCACTGCAAAGATTGATAGTACGGGGGGTAGGATAGGGGCTGCCTCTACTAGATTGGTTGTCTCAGATTCAGGGTAGAAAATCCTCGAACCCTTGACTTTGTATGATTATCTTTTTGTCCCTTTGGGGTCTTATGAATATAATGATTGTAATTTCGGCTATGTTTTAACTGTTTCTAGTGATAGCGTAACTGATTATGACCAATCTAAATTTGATCTCAATCCCCAAAAAAGATCCTCAAATCGTACTCAAGTCTAATGAACTCGTTGTCAAGTCTAAAGAAGACGTCAATGATACAGTTTACAACAACACCAATAATGAGGAGCTAATTCTCGAGCATCACGGTACACCACTTACCATCAACTAAGATCTTTCTGACAAAGAGGAGGAGAGACCAAAAGATTCAATAATGATATCTCAAAAAGAAGAAATAACAGAAGTTAACTTAAGGAGCGGAAAAGTGTTACCACCAAGAACAGCTACAACAGACAAAGGAAAGCGGATAATGACCCGAGAAGAGATACCCTCACCTCCACCAGTGGAAGAACCACATAATCAAGACAAAATTTGAGGATTATACAAAGTAGAATACAACGTGCTAGCTCATCTTAGGAAGTTTGCGACCCGATTAAGCATGTACAACACTCTGATCCTGTCAAAAGAGATGAGAAAGTCTCTGGCTACAGCTTTGCTTGACCCCCAAATTTGCTTAGCTCAATTGACCACACATCCTCAGATGAAGTTTGTTCGTTGAAAGAGCAACTTGGGGTAACCTTCACGGATGAAGACTTGCTGCTCGGTACCGCCGACCACAATCATCCACTCTACATCTCCGTCAACATCGGTAGATTTGTGTTGTCCAGAGTTTTAATAAATGCTAGAGCATCTCTTAAATTGATGAGCCTACGAACATTGGCCTATTTGGATATTGAAGTTCAAGAGCTTACGACCGATAAAATGATGTTAAGAGAATTCAACCAAAAGGGAGAAAAAGCCATTGGATCAATTACATTACTTATGAGGGTTGGAGAACTCGTGACAACCGCTAAATTTCATATCATCGACGTCGAGACCTCTTTTAATGCTCTGTTGGGTCGACCATGGATTCATGAACACAATATGGTTCCATCATCTCTACACCAGTGCATCAATTACTGCAAAGATGGTCAAGAAAATTGCATCAAAGAAGACCTACAACCATTTTCATTGCATGAAGTTGGTATCCATGAAGATGCTGCCTACTACGCGCCTCCAAAGAGGATCGTCTTCTCTCGTGAAGTTATCACAAACAAAGATGAAGATTCAGAAGAATTACAAAGAGAAGGCCATTGAACTCAGCTTCAAATATCTTCTACCACTCCCTTACAACAAGTTGGTGAAGGTTCTTTTAGTTTGCACACCTGAGGTCGAGGCCGGGGACGTGGATGAGGAAGGATCAATTTAATTGTTGAACAGACTAGGCCAACCATCAATGTTGGTGATGAAGACAGTTCTGAAGAAGAGATAATGCTGAAAAGATGGAATAAATCTTAGTACAAGAGATCCCTAGAAAATATAGAGAAAAATGAATATGAAACAATGTATGATCGGATAAACCACTATGTCAATACTATGACCCTCACTCTGATTCTCCCTCAAAAAGTCAAGAGTTTAGAGATCAAGGAAGTCTGCAGTGTTGGAACAAAGCCAATCAAATTTTACCGTGCTTCTACCTCTACTAAGCTTGAAAAACATGTAAAATTGGATGATGGTCCTAATGAATTAATGGAATTACCTTTTGGTTACTTCTCGCCTTGTGTTCAAAAGTTAATTCAACAAGGAAAATTACCAAAACAAATACCAAAAGATAAATTTCAACCTTTTGAAAAACTATGAAATGGTAAAATTCGAACTCCAAACTCAAAAGAAGGTCTTGAATTTGGTACAGTCGGACCAGTCGATGATTTTGAATTTTGCATGGCTGTTACTGATGAGTCTGGAGAGGATTGCCTCAATATAGATGATGACTCTAATGATCAACCAATAAGAGATGCTCCCCCAGAATCTGAGAAGAAAATTAAATCTACCGTTGATGAATTGAAACAGATTAACCTCGGGACTGAAGAACAACCTCGACCTACATTTATAGGTTCTCTACTCAATGATGAAAAATCTGCAGAATTGATCAAACTATTAACAGAATTCAAAGATTGCTTCGCATGGAGCTATGATGAAATGTCAGGACTGTCAGCAGAGGTTGCAGTCCATAAACTTGGGGTGGACAAGAATATAACCCCAGTAAATAAAGCTCCCAGGAGAATGCGCCTTAAAATCGAGCAACAAGTCATCGCCGAGGTGAAGAAATTAATTGACGCCAACTTTGTGAACGAAGAGTAGTACCCCACATGGTTGGCTAACATTGTACCTATTAAGAAGAAAAACAGATATATCTGTGTTTGTGTTGACTTCAGAGATTTGAACAAGGCATGTCCAAAAGACAAATATCCACTACCTATACTAGAAATGATGGTGGATATCTCTTCAACACACAAAATTTTCTCCTTCATGGACGGATCGTCGGGATACAACCAAATCAAGATGGCTCCCAAGGATGCAGCACTTACAGCCTTCAGAACACCGATCGAAATTTTCTGCTACACAATGATGTCGTTCGGCCTAAAAAACGCCGGAGCAACATATCAACGGATAATGACAAAGATTTTTGACGACCTCATTCACAGTCAAGTAGAATGCTACATGGATGATTGGTCATCAAAACTAAACAAAAAATAGACCATTTGTACGATTTGAGGATCATTTTTGAATGGTTACGACAATATAACCTTGAAATGAATCCCTTAAAGTGAACCTTCGGCGTTACCTCTGGGAAATTTCTGGGATTCGTTGTGCGTCATCGGGGAATCAAGATCGACCCGGATAAAATTAAAGCTATCTTGGAAATGTCTCCTATAAACTTGAAACAACTACGTTCCTTCCAGGGGAAGTTGGCATATCTGAGACGCTTTATTTCTAATCTCTCAGGTAGGTGTCAGCATTTCTCAGTATTAATTAAAAAGGATGCCAAATTTATTTGGAAAGAAAAATGCCAGCGGGCTTTCGAGGATGTTAAACAATATTTAATGACACCTCATATCTTGGCAGCCTTTCTTACTGCACACCAACTGCCATCAAGGGACAGAAACTAGCAAACTTTCTTGCTGCACACCAACTGCCAGCTTGGTCCTCTCTCAACGACGAGTTACCAGATGAGAAAATACTACAAATGGAATTCTGCAGTGCACAATGCTGGGAGATGTACTTCGATGGCGCTTTGTGAGCCAAAAAAGACAAAGGATCAGACATAGTTATACCAGGCAAAGCAGAGATTGGTTTGATCTTTATCACACCAGATAAGGGTATGTTGAGGTTCTCATACCACTTGACAAAGTCGTGCACCAACAATGAAGCAGAATATAAAGCTTTAATCACTGGATAGGGAATGACAATCTCAATGGATATAACAAACATTGTCATATATGGCGACTCCCAACTCATCATCTAGCAAGTCGTCGGGCAATACAAAATTTTGAAACCAAGATTAGCAGAATACCATAAGTACACGATGAAGCTCCCGGAGCAGATCCCTGATGTAACTTTCTACCGGATTCCTAGGGGAGACAATGCCCATGCTGAAACTCTAACAGAACTTGCTAAGGAAATGACATATCCCCCAGATGATTCCATTGAAATCACAGTGCAAGGAAAACAAGTCTTGTCTCAGATCGATCTCAAAACTCTGCACAAGTTTGGAAAAGAGAAAGCTAAAAATACAGTTGCAACCATTAATAGAATATTTGCATACTGGAGAACAACAAGAAGACAAGTCTGAAGCACACCATATCATAAGAAGGGTCATGTCTTACGCTCCAGTGGGAAACATTCTATACAGAAGATCATTCGATAAAATGTGGCTGCAGTGTTTGAGCAGAGGCGAAGCACAAAATATTATCAAAGAAGTACATGTCGGATTGTGTGGCACTCATCAATCAGGACCGAAAATGAAAATGAAGATCAAAAGACTCGGATATTATTGGCCAGCAATGATGTCCGACTGCATGGATACAGCCAGAAGATGTTACCAATGCCATGTGCATGGGGTGGTCTTACACTAGCCTCCGAATGTGCTATACCCAACTGTTGCCTCGTGGCCATTCAATTTGAGTGTTGGGGCACGAACATAATAGGTCTGATAAACCCTCCATCTTCCAAAGGACATAGGTTTATAATTGTCGCTACAGATTACTTCTCCAAATGGGCAGAGGCAGTACCGTTACGTGAGGTTACGCCACAACAAATCCTTCAATTTTTCAAAATCCAAATTGTCAATTGTTTCGGAGTACTGCGAAAAATAATTTCCGACAATGGAATAGCTTTCAAAAGCACCAAGATCAACAATTTTGTCATTGGAGATACTCTACAATTTAATATCCCAGAGCAAATGATTTGGCTAAAGCCTTCAACAAAACACTGGTACAGATTGTAAATAAAACATTGGATGTAAATAAAAGAGATTGACACAACAAACTATTAGAAGCCTTGTGAGCCTACCAGACGATTTTCAGGACTCCCACTCAGTATACACCCTATATGCTCATGTATGGGTCCGAGGTCGTGCTACCGCTAGAAATCCTGACACCATCTCTTAGAGTTGCTGTTGCTAACCAACTCACCACAGAAGAAAGTGCAAAACTTAAACTTGAAAAACTGAAGATTCTTGAGGGAGAATGACTAGAAGCACAACAACATTTGAAGCTTTACCAGGCGAAGATGGTACAAGCTCATGACAAATTGGTTCGCCCAAGGACATTCAAAGTTGGTGACCTCGTACTCGTGCTCAGAAGGTCTATTCTTACACGCCGCAAAATAGGTGGAAAATTTGAGGCAACTTGAGAGAGACCATTTGTTGTTGAAAAGGTCTACACAGGAGGAGCCTACCAATTAGTGGACGTTCAGGGTGAAAGACCTAAGTTACCAATAAATGGATGATATTTGAAAACCTATTACGTAACCAGATGCCACTTGTCTTTGCCTGCTGTGAAACTTGGAAACTTTGATTGTTTTCGGGTTATCTATGTGGCCAAATGTCTATGACCGGGTCCTAATTTTGTAATTAAACTCAATAGAATGAAAATTTTAAGAAAAAATTTTAAACTTCAATTTTTTTTTCTTTTTTTTTTCCTTTTCACTTTTGAGTATAATGTTCCACAAAAATTTTTAAAAAAATTCATACATAAATAAACAATTCATTTCACTAAAATAAGTTAAAATTTACTTTACAGAAGAAAGTGCAAAACTCTGACTTAAAGAACTGGAGAGTCTTGAGGGAAAACAACTAGAAGCACAACAACATTTGGAGCTTTACCAGACGAAGATGGTACAAGCCCATGACAAATTTGTCTGCCTAAGGACATTCAAAGTTGGTGACCTCGTATTTGTGCCCAGAAGGCCTATTCTCACACGTTGCAAAATAGGTGGAAAATTCGAGCCAACTTGGGAGAGACCATTTATCGTTGAAAAGGTCTACACAGGAAGAGTCTACCAGTTAGTGGACTTCCAGGGTGAAACACCCATGTTACCAATAAATGGACGATATCTGAAAACCTATTACGTAACCTGATGCCGCTTGCCTTCGTCTACTTTGAAACTTGGAAACTTTGATTATTGGGGTTATCTATGTGGCCAAATGTCTATGATCGGGTCCAAATTTTGTAATTAACCTCAATATAATGAAAATTTTGAGAAAAAAATTTAAACTTTAATTTTTTTTCTTTTTTTTCCTTTTCACTTTTGAGTATAATGTTCCACAAAAATTTAAATAAAATTCATACATAAATAAACAATTCATTTCACTAAAATAAGTTAAAATTTACTTTAATAAATACTTTTTTTGTTCTTGTTCATGCTAAGTTTCGACCCACTGACGTTTTTCCTGTGACTGCAGAAAAATGTCAGGACAGAGGCTGGTCTTTGCTTTCAAGGATGGCTGGAGCCTCGCACTAGATGAAAAGATGGCACCGCAAGGTGGCACCATAGATTTCAACATGAACTTTAACCAGGTCGACATGGACTACGAAGGTCCTCTCGTGAATGTAATTCAGCTGCAGAGAGAAAGAAGGATTGCCTTCACTACTGAGGGTGACCACCAAAGATAATGCATCACATAAAGGCAAGAACGTGATAATAGAGCAAGATCCAATGGAAGGGCCCAGCCGTCTGCCCTCCATGGTAGCCACACTAGCCGGGGGCCTAGTAGCTGCCAATAATGAACGACTGCCAAGTGCTCCGCTTCGCAGGACGCAATGCAGGAACGCGAGCCGCAAGAGGCAGAGGGATTTTCTACGACAAGAACACAAGCTTTAGAAAGAGACAAACAACTTACTCACCCTTATTCCTGAGGGGCATATTTATGATCCAAACATGAAAGAAACTTCTGCCAGCCTACCCACCACAGATAAAGAACCGGGGTTCATCATAGAGTCAGATACACCTTCAGTTTCAGATGTTTTATGCAAGGGTTGCCCGACGTTCAACGCTGAAATACCTATAGGAACATCGGTCACAGGGGCGTTTGTAGAATGTCGGATTACAATGTTCTACATTTACAATGCTTTAGTACATTGGAAGAGTATACCTCCAACACCGATGGGTCTCAAACTTCAGATTTTATGATGGATGAGTCATATGTTCCACTAGGGACAAATCAGTATATATCATGGAGGCCAGGGTTGTACATCCCGTTAGATGCCGAGTCTCATGTTCTAGATCAGCCAACGCCAGTTTGGGTTCCTACCAATGTTCAGAGGGAGGAACTCTCGGGACAGCTACCCACTCCTAGTACAATGGAGTTCTACAAAATAAGCAAAGTAAAGAAAAGAGAATTTGAATTTTACGAAGAAGTCCAAGGAAGAATCTTCAACATACTGGAAGGCCTAGAGCTGTATACTAGGGTTTTCTATAAGAGTGACGAAAGAAGCATTATCAACTGCATCTTTGATTTAAGAGATAGAGGCCGAGCAGGCCTTCTCATGGAAAAAACATACTCTGAGCCGAAGAAATGGATGAGAGGAAAAGGGAGAATCACCATTCAGTGCGGCTGTTGTTATAACTTCACAAACGACGGGCAGGGAAATCCGCCAGGGATCCTTAGACATGCCAGGTAGATACACTACTTCCTATAATAAAGTGGATGATAAAGAGAATGGTCAGATGAAGCATACTGCCAGCCACCTGCATCCCAAACAGCTGCATCATCAACATATATGATGAAGGAAACTGCATACCTCCTCACATTGATCATCATGATTTTGTAAGACCCTTCTTCATAGTCTCATTTCTGAGCAAGAGCAATATATTATTTAGGAAAGAGATTGACATTGTCGGCCCTGGCGAGTTCAGAGGAACTGTGGAGATTCCACTACCAGTTGGTTCAGTCTTGGTTCTAAAAGGAAATGGGGCAGATGTCGCCAAACATTGCATTTCACGGGTACGACACTGTAGGGTGTCCGTGACCTTCCGTAGGATGGACAACAACAACATACCATATTGTTGACCTCACTTTTGGTTGAGGTCTAGAAACTTCTTTAGTATCGTAGGTCTAGCCATAGGACTTTCATATTGACTAGTCTTAGAAAAACTAGAAAATGTACCCCCACCATTAGAAATTTAAAACTCTTCTCTTTACTCAACTTGAAGTTCCACATATTAATCTTAACCTCTAGCATTTAGTAGGTAAGATCATTATGAGAGAATTCAAGAAGAGTTCCTATAGGACTACTTGGCCTTA
>NEWO01000668.1:128084-157030 GCA_003013225.1 Phalaenopsis aphrodite | reverse complement strand
TGATGCACACATATTTGCTTATTACCTATTGAGTTGGAAGTGAGTCCTAGTGCTTTCCTTCTCGATGTATCATATATATTCTCTTATCACCTCTTTGGTTGGATGTGAGTCTTAGTGTTTTCCTTCGCAACGCGATGCACACATATTTGCTTATTACCTATTGAGTTGGAAGTGATTCTTATTACTTTCCTTCTCAATGTAACGCATATATTCTCTTGTCACTGTTTGGGTTGGATGTGAATTCTAGTGCTTTCCTTCCTAACGTGACACACACATATTTTCTTGTTACCTCTTGACTTGGATGTGAGTTCTAGTGCTTTCCTTCTCAATGTAGCATATATATTCTCTTGTCACCGCTTGGGTGAGATGTGAGTCCTAATGCTTTCCTTCCTAACGTGATGCACATACTTTCTTGTTATCTATTGGGTTGGATGTGAGTCCCAGTCTTTCCCTCTTAAATGTAGCATATATTTTCTTTGGAGCTGGATGTGAGCCTCTGTGTTTTCCATCTCGATTCAGTCCTCCCAAACAATCCTATTCTCATATTTTAAAACCATTTTTAAGACCACCTTAAATGGATTATGGCATCTGATTCTTATTTCGGGACTGATACCCAAATTTCAATTCCCACCTCGGGGTCAGCACTTATATACTGACTCCCATCCCTTATAAATACCTAAAATTTCACAACTTAAGATTCACTCTCCGACCCCAAGTGAGAGTCCCTACTCCTTGATTTCAATCTGACGATCATCTGCTAATTTCCCAACATAAATAAATCACACACACAACTCTACACATACTTCCGGGTCTGTTAACTTAGGAGTTTGTATCGGTTTTTGTTGATCTCATCGGTCAACACTAATATGCGCGGTGTGCTTGCCCAACACATCACATCTATTAGGGGTCCATTTATTGACCTCACTTTTGGTTGAGGTTTAGTCTTTCCTCTTTAGTAGCCTAAGGTCTAGCCATGGGACTTTCCTATTGACCATTCTTACAAAACTAGACATGGAACCCTCACCATTATAAATTCTACACTCTTCTTTACTTAACTTGAAGTTCCACATATTGGTCCTAACCTCTAGCACTTAGTAGGTGGGGTCATTATGGGGGAGCTTAAGGAGAGTCACCTTTAGGACTGCTGGACCTTAGGGTTGAACCTGGGTGTTGGTCTAAGGCTAAGAAACTCACTTGCAATCACTTACACTGATAATCACTCACAACCCTAAACCCAGAATTTCTAGGCTCTGGTCCCTTGATACTTCTAGGAGACTCCTGTAGCTGGTCCCCTAAACCCACTAGCCCTAGGCTATGGTTTGGCTAAGACCACTACATAGAGCACCCAAAATGGGGTTTCTATAAGTCCATGGCTTATTGATGGTGGTTGGCACTCCAACTCAACCAAGACACTCAACCTAGCTTTTTGCCCCTAAAATTCCCCCAAATTACCTAGATACCTTTGGAACCCCAAATTTTGCCAAAATTTCTAAATTTACCCAAAAAACCCAACGTGGTTCAAAAATCATTTCAAACACCTTGAAAACACCCAAACTACCTAAAATCATCAAAATTGGCCAAATTACCAAAATACCCCCCTTACCCCAAAATTCCAAAAATTCCAAAAAATCCCAAAAATTTCCAAAACCTCCAAAATATTCCTAATTTCATTTTTCTCAACTATCATATGACCCAATTTGACCAATTTGACCATCTTTGACCAAAACCCCTAAATTGCCCTTTAAAAGCCCACATTTTCCCCAAATTACTTCAAATTTCTATCTAATTGGTCTCAACTTCCCCCAATTTCAATTCTAAACTCAAATTCACCCTTGATGTGACCAATCTAGATCAAATCCAAGTTCAATTGGTCCATGATTTGAACCCAATTTTGAGCAAAACCAAAAACCCAATTTTGGCCCTATGAGTTGGTTCCACCAAATTGAACCCATGATCCACTCAATTGACCACAATTTTTGTTAGAAAAACCTTCATAACATCCCCATACATCAAACTTGACCTTCAATTGGCCTTGGTGAGGCCTAAATTTCGTTTGATTTCAACATAAGTCCAAAAAGCCCCAAATTTACCCCAAATTGACCATCTCTGAAAATCTCACCAAATTGAGGGCCTTAACCCCAAAATTTTCACTCTATTCCTTCATTAAAAATCTTCACAACATCTATCTTGTTCATGTGGAGCATTCAATTTGGACTTAGCCTAAGGCTATCTCATCATAGACCCATGTCTAACCCAAAATGCCCAAATTGGCCAAATTTCAAAAAATCTCTCAAATTGACATGCCAATTGAACTCAAAATCACTTCAACCCTTCACCAAAAATCTTCATAACAATAATCTACACAATGCTGATCAATCAAGTGGGACATTTGACATGGCTAACTCAGCCCAAACCCAATCTTTGATTACTTGGGCCTACATTGAACCAATGCATTAAAGATGGCCCAACTACCCCAATGTCATCAAATTAACTCCACCTTAGCCATTGGTTAAACCCTAAGACGAAGCCAAAACCCATATATTTGAAGCTAGATAAGCCATAGAAAAAAAGTCCCCCAAATTAAGGGATCTTATTTCCAAAAATACACATGCTTAAGATACCCTTACCAAAACTAAAGCCCATTGCATTAAATTACTTTGACAGATTCCCCTGGATGCCGTGAGCACCTAGCCACCTCCCTTTGCCATGATCGTCTGGCTTAGTCACCTGAGAAGCTCAAAATCGAGAGCCACCCCCATGAAATTTCACCCAAATTAAACCTAGAGGCCAACTCAACCAAATTAAGTTGTAGAGCTCATGTGCCCTCCACCTAATATGCACAATGCACCCCCTAATTGGCCATGACAGGCATCCCTTAGCCATTTTGATAAAAAGCACCTCCCACAAACATGGGAGAGTGTCCTAAAAACTTCTTAGAGAGACCTCTACAAATTGACCACAGAGGTTCCCTAAGATTCCCTCAGTGCATTCCAACTGTTTTCCCTCACCAATTTCCACTGCGAGAGTTCAATTTTGAGCTCAAAATCTTGCCGGAAATTAGGACAAAGCCCAATACATCTCCACAGTCCACCAAACTCAAATTAACTTCGCCCTCACCTTCATAACAGTGAAAGAAGCTTAAGCCCCATCAAATTCCTCTCTCACAGAGCCTCTAACATAGCTCTAGACCAACACCCAAATTTGGTCGCGATCAAAATCATACCTAAGCCTTACACCAAGACCAGAGACTCAATCCCTAGTCTCTTTGGATCACAATGAATGTGCTAAGAATCTCTGATCGAAGCTTCACTTCTCAGAGCAAAGGTATAAAACTTCTCTTACTCCCGAGCCTATTTCAATTCTCCATTTGTTTTGAGTTGATCTCGTCGCATCATAACCGTATGGATATGTTCCTCTAGTCTAGATGAGTGTTTTAAAAAAATCACATAATTTGGTTAAGAAATGAGAGAGATCTTAAGGCTAGAAGATGGACGGTTCTCGAGCTAGGCTATTGGGGAGGAGGACGGAGCGTCGTTTGATCAAGCGTGTATCAGATGGACAATCGAGATGAAGTCGGACAGTGCTTTAGAACATAAACCGCGGCCCCAGTCAGTGCTGAGATGGACAGGGGCATCGAATAGGAGCGCACCGCGTGGAGCTTCGGAGCCGCCGTAGGTTGATGTGGCGCCGCGCATTTAAATAGATAAATAAGGATTTAAAAAATTAGAAAATTATCCTTAGCTTTAAAAATTCATAGCTTGGTGTAGAAAAATCAAAAAAATAAAATAAAAATACCTTTTTACTTAGTAAATAGAGGAGAACAATGTGGAAATGATTTGGAGTCCATTTAATACATATTTTATTTTTAATTAATTAAATACTGATTTGGATGTTTTGATTCTCCATGCATGTAGTAATCACACTATGACTTGAAATTTTAGCATGTTGTTGCCTCTGTCTTAGGGAACATTCCTTAATTTTTCCAAAGTCAAAGGAAGTCTTTAGATAGAAAATCATATTTTTCAAGTTTATGTGCATTATTTGCTTAAAATAATCATGGAAATTAGCATGTTGCTTAGAAAAATCAAAGAAAATTTGGAAAGGTTTATGATGACCAAAGAGCCTTTAGGAAAATTTCTCATGAGTCAAATCATTCAAAATACACCTAATCACTACAAACCCTAAATCACTAAGATAATTAATTTTGAAAAATACAAACAATAAAATAACTTGATTTTTGATATCCACTATTGTTTAGGATCTAGCGAACACACCATAAATATTCCAAAGCATCTTGAGTTCATTTGGTAACTTAAGTTGTTATTTAAAGATAAAAAAACATTTTTGTTAGTAAAATGATTTTTAAAAAATCAAAATATAACTTGAAAATTTATAAAAAACTTGTTTTATTGATTTCTTTGTGATCAGGGGTATTTTCTAAAAAATAAAATGGATTTTAAAATAAAAACTTGATTTTTAACCTATTTTAAATATTTAAATAATTAAAAATCCATAAAAATCACAAAAAAATAAAATTCATTAAAATGTTATAAATTGCTTCTTAAGCACTTGAAACAATTAGAATGTTTTTCTTGATTTTCTAAATAAAGATACTAAATTTGAAAGCTTAAAAATAATTTTTAAAGGCTAAAAATGAGTTTTCACAAAAAATAATTCCAATAAATCAAATGAAACTAGAAAAAAATATAAAATTTTCTTCTCTAAGTTTTCTGACCTTAGGAAGATTTTTCAAAAAATATAAAACTTAATTTTCCCCATTTAAAATATTTTATATTTAATAAATAACCCATAACTTAAAATAATTCTTAAAACTCAAATAAAATACAAAAAATCATAAAATTTGGTTCAAAGGCTTCTTTAGTCTAGGTCTACCTCTAGTAAAAATTTCAAGGGATTAGGAATTACCTTGGTCAAGTTAAAAACTTTCTTTGAAAAATCCTATTTTTGCATGAAAATAATTATATAAATTAAATTAATTTTCAAAAAATCACATTTTCTCCTCTAGTTTCTTAATTAACCTATGAATGAGGTAGGATAAAAATTTCAAAGACATTTGGATTGAATTTGACAAATTATGAAGTGTTAGAGCTATAGTGGCAAATGTGTAATTTTGGAAATTTAGCCTTAATTAACATTTAGGCTTAATTCAAGAAGGGAAATGGGCAACTTCTAATCTTAATTTGATGTTTGAAACACAAGGGGTTAATTGGTAGAAACCAACCACACTTTCTTAATTGAAAAGATAAGTTAATAGATTTCTAAATTACTAAAATTTGGAAGTTTATTAAAATAAAATGAACCCAGGACTTGGGGGTTTGACTTTTGAAGTCAATAATTAATCAATTTAATACCCTATTTTGATTTTCAAATAAAGTTCAAATCAAGATTTATGACCACCTAAAGCTTAACATTTTCAGAACTAATTAATACACTCACCTAGGACTTAAATGATTAGTATTGACTTAGGCTAACTTTAGACTGATTAAATGAGAATTAGAAAAACAAACTCAATCAAAATTAAGACATCTTTCAAACACTACAAGCCCAATTAGGACCAAAATTTGGTTAAATGTTCCAATAACACTAACTTGCATCTTTAAGGGTCTTCACCCACATAATCTTCGAAATTAAATTGCAGATGATAATTACTTTACTCTTGGGGATAATTGATACATCAATGATCATTGAGCATTAGGGTGATCATAGGATGAATTATTAAGCAACAAAAAAAGTTTAAAAGAACTCGGGATTTTCCACCAGGCAGCGAGAGAGCAGCACTGACCTGCTTCTTTCTCTAGATCTGTTGGATATCTTGGAGATCTACTAAACTTAATATGTTTTACTTGACAAATATTATCCTTAATTAAACTCGTAAGGACCCACTAAGATATGGCCTAGGGTTAGATATGTCGTCAAAATTTTAGTTCCCTGTTTCATATAAACTGCCTTAACATGCCTTTTGAGTTTCAGGTGGTGGAACGAGAAGAATTGTCAGGTACTCTTTTACAGTTTTCAGCGTCGTCTTTCTTGTACTTTCATACTGTACTTTTATACCTGGAAATTTGCATGCTAAATAATGATGCCACCCTGCATGAAAACTAAAACTATTAGGATAGCCAAAAAACCAAAATCAAAACCAAAATTAAAATCAACCAAGATAAAATTCACCCCCACAACATTCAAAATTATGAAACTCGTTAAGTTGAGTTTAGTAAATTCATTTAGACTAAGTGAATCCAATAGAAAATAGTGATGTTGGAACGAGGGAACCATAGGATCCTAACTGTTGTCAGTCTAATCAACTTTAATATTCCCCTCATAAAATTTAAAGAACTTCAACCATAGGGCCACCTGATTTAACATTATAAATTGACACACTAGAAAACTCAAACTCATCGCGGCAAGGAGCTTTGAGCTAGCATGGTGGGCAGCACGACCATCTTCAACAGCAAAACCTGTCTTCTCCAGCTAAACCAATCTTCCTTTATTAAACTTAAACAAGAAAGCCATATGACTTCAAGGTTGCTTGCTTATGCAACGTTTAGGCCTTCGTATAACACTATTATACAATATAACCCTAACTTGTCTTGGGATTCCGAGGTTGTCGTCCGCCATGTTTTAAAACCTCACATCTTCTAGGCTATTTGTGTGATAGTTTCACATGAATATAAGCCCTAACTAATAAAATTGGCCGAATGAAACACCTAAATATTTCTCCTCAGAAATGAAGCCAGACATTAGGATAGATTGGGAAGTCACCGATGTTCTTCTCTGGATCCATGACATCCCCTAGTTCTTCCTCCTTTGGACTCTACAACAAAATGTTCCAGATTTGAACCAATCCTCATTCACACCTCTACGTCCGATCAAAATGAAAATTCCTACCCTTTGAAACTCCTTGAAGATAATATTTTCCGATTTTTATCGAGAATCTTCTTAGGTGACTTTGGTCAATTAAGGTGTAATTAACTATATGGGCTTGCCCTTATAGGAAGCATGTTCGAACCTAACTTAATATAAACCCTATTTAATTCTTTATATTAAATAGGGTAACTTGTCGGTAAATACAAAGGTTTCACAGAGCAAACAGACGTCATATATTCCTTAGTTTATTTGATCAAGCCTCATCCTCAAGTCTAATGTTTATTCTTCGGGATAGATACAAGATTTGAGATACAACGCTCTTTCATTTATACTATGAAAAATATGGGTTCGGTTTGATTTCATATTTTTCTAAAACTAAATATTTATGTAAGTTAAAACGTCCTTCCGAAGCGGGCGATGAGATTTCGATTCCAGTGACCGACAGCTTCTTACGAGCAACTTCTCCAACCAAAAATAGCGTCGACAATAAGTAAGATAGAAAATAAGATCTTTAGATTGTGTTCCACCAAATTGAATATTTTGTACCATTTAGATACTAGCAAGATGTGAATTAACAGTTACAACATGAGTTTGTATGCTTGATTGAATTTCATCTACTGTAGGATTAACATAATCTCTTAAATGTCTCTGGACATGTTGATGTTCATTTTCAATACTGTGATTATTTAATTTGTTTGCCATTTTTTTAGATTTTTTTTTGTTTTTACATTTTTCGTATAGTTCGTACCAATTTCAAATCTTAAGGTACTAATCCTTCAGATACAGAAATACAATTAACAATTATAAAGATAAGCAATCATAAAAGAACATATATATATATATATATATATATATATATATATATTGATTAAAAGAGAAACTCGTGGCTCCTTGCGCGTTAATAATTAAAAATTGTACAAAAATGAGGTGGGATAATGGATCCCCAACTAGAAACAAAATAGAAACATCTAACCCAAAGGGTTCTACTATCTGCATTATAACTTCACGAAAAAAATAGAAAATACATGTATAAACCCAAAAAGTATACCAACATAAGAACTATACCCAAAATTTACATGTATACCAAGCTCCAATACCAAAAACAAAGTAAAAAATTTTAAAACAGAAAGAGCTAAGTCCAAGAATTATCCAGCGGTTCCTGCCAACACCTGAAATCCAATCAAAATCTGCATCAGTAATAATCAAGAAACATTGTGCATGACAGTGTAATCCAATCTCTGTTGACAGCAACCAAACATCCAAAATCCAACTTCAATGATAAAACCATAAGTAGACCATTCGGGCATCTAGCATATGTGTACCACATCTCCCAAAATTTGTACGATAACTCCCTGCCAAATTAGATAATAAAGAAGAACATAGAACATGACAATAATTATGCAGTAATATCATATGACCACAAAGAGAAGCCATCTAGTCACCAAAGAAGCTTAGAGCCCCAATATCCCTAGTGCTGTCTCAGGAGAATAAAATCAAAGTCATAGCAATAATCAACAATATATCAATCCAAAATATTCTACTAGTGATCCCGCAAATTGTCATGCCAGATAATGTCAATGAAGAAGCAGAGAAATTAAAATCAGTGAAGCTAAGATTTCCTGCATCAAACCAAATAACCAAGTCCAAATTTAACTCCAATCTACCCAAACCGCCAATCATGCATTGCTCAATCCAATTAATATGGCCACTGTTATGCCATATACCAGTGCAAAAGAAGTTCAAAAAAAATTTAGATTCATAGTAAACATTTGAGTGTAAGAAGTTTTCATGAGATGCCACCTTAGCACCAACATCCTTCCAACCATCCATCGCGATACATTCATCCCAACCGTGCAAGGAAGAATAAGCACTCAGAATAACCATTGATAGTCTCATGTAACTCCTCAAATAATACACCACAAGCCTTACAAAATATGCCCACATAAAGTGACCAATAATGAGTGTCATAGTAAACCAAACATGTATATAATAAATTGTGTGCCTCTTCAAATAAATAAAATCAGGTGCCTCAAAATAGCAATAAGTAAATTATGTGCAAAAAGCCACCACAACAAGTAATGACATTCAGTGGTCATAACCTCAAATCCTTTAATAACATAGCAATGGTATATGCATGCTTTACAGACAAAGCTATTCATAATAAACAGGAGTTCAGAATCCATTTCCACCACAATACCATTTAAATTTAAAGATGTAACAATATGTAGAGCAGCAAGCACAACAGCGGTCTCAGCCTCAAGTGCGGAGTTAGTAATACAAGGTGACACAAAATAAGCAATACATCTTCCATTAACATCTCTTATAATCCCTCCCATACCCGTATAGGCATTGGAAAAACTCCCATCAACATTAATCTTAAACCATCCATGGGGGGTGCTCATTTGATGAAAATGGGTTTCAAACCATTATTTACAGTAGGAGTAGCATCCTATCCAAAGGAGGATTTCCATGCCTTTTTAAAATAAGCAACTGCTAAAATGGAAGTGGTAGAGGGGGTGTGACAAGTAGCTTCATATTTATGACTGTTTCTTGCCATCCAAATAAACCATAAAACAATAATAGGAAAACAGAAGTGCTTGTTGAAAGTGGGTTCAAATCCCTTCTAAATCCCAATAGCTGATTTAAAATTCAAATTAGTAGGCCAATGAATCCCAAAATAGAACCCAATACGATGCCAAACTTCATTAGCAAAAGGGCACTTAAAATATAGATGATTCAGAGGTTCATCATCATTTTTGCAGTTATAACAATAAGAAGTAAGTTTCAGCCCTTCTAACTTAAGAATATCATCAAGAGGAAGCAACTTATGGAATTATCTCCAAAGGGAAAAGGATATAGAAGGAGAAATAAATTTATGCCAATAAGAACATGCCATTTTCATGGATTACAAGAATAAAGATTTGAATAAAGCCATTTTGTAACAGATGAGCTAGTTTGATTCTTCCATAAAGGAAGAGCTTTTTCTTGTGGTTATACAAGAAATCTAGCTATGGCAGGAGCAATATCACCAACTAAAGAATTCAACACTTCAAGGTTCCATTCATCATTAATCCAGTAATCCGAGACTAGTAAATTAACATCATAATCATGAGTTGGCAAATTAGAAAATGTAGAGAGACCCCAATCTCCTTCCAAAAGGAAATACTATCATCCCCAATTTCCCAAAACATGAAATGTGAAGCTACATTGCGAGCAGCAATGATGGCTTTCCATAGTCTAGAGTCTCCCACTTTCCAATTAACAGTGGAAGGATGTGAAGATTTGCAATATTTATGTTTCATAAATTTTGCCCATAGAGACTCTCCCTTTTGAAATTTGAACCAGAGTTTGCACATATTTATATCAATAGTATGCTGCAATATTTTAAACCCAAGCCCACCAGCGTAAAAAGGTTTACAAGCATAGTGCCACTTAGTCCAAATTTTAGTAGTTCTAGTCCCTTCCAAAGGAATTTATTAAACATATTTTCAAGAATTCTTTGAGTATATATATATGTCAACCTCAATTTTGGTTGAGGTTTAGTTTCTCCTCTTTAATAGCCTAAGGTCTAGCCATATGACTTTTCCTGTTGACTATTCCAAGAAAACTAGACATGGAACCCTTACCATTAGAAATTATACCCTCTTCTTTACTCAACCTGAAGTTCCACATATTGGTCTCAACCTCTAAGTACTTAGTAGGTGGGGTCACTGTGGGGAAAAATCAAGATGAGTCACCTTCAGGATTGCTAGACCTTAATGTTGACCCGGGGTGTTGGTCAGGAGCTAAGGCACTCACTACACTCATCTACACTCATCTACACTCATCTAACTCACTACACTCATCTACACTCACAATCACTCACAGCCCTGAACTCAAATTTCTAGCCTAGATCCCTTGATCTTTTTGGGATACTCATGTAGATGGTCCCCTAAACCTACTAGCCCTAGGGCTATGGTTTGGCTAAGACCACTATGTAGAGGACCCAAAATGGGGTTTCCATTGGTCCATGGCTTATTGGTGATGGTTGGTACCTCAACTCTACCAAAATACCCATCTTGGCCTTTTACCCCTAAAACACCCCCTAATTACCAAAATACCCCTCCATAGCTCAAAATCCCAAAAATTCCTAAAATTCCCAAAAAATGCCAATAAATCCCAAATATTCCTAATTTCATTTCTTTCAACTATTCCATGACCCAATTTGGCCAAATTGACCATCTTTAACCAACATCCCCAAATTGCCCTTTAAAGACCCAAATTTCCCCAAATCCAACTCAAATGTCCTTCAATTTGATCTCAATTGACCAAATTCCAATACTAAACTCAAATTCACTTTTGATATGACCAAACTAAACCAAATCCAAGCTCAATTGGTCCATGATTTGAGCCCAATTTTGATTTGGGTCAAAACCCCAATTTTGACCATATTACCTAATCTCACCAAATTGAACCCGTAGCCTAGTCAATTGGCCTCAATTAATGTTTCAAAATCTTTATAACATTCCTATACATCAAAATCAACCATAAATTGGCATTGGTGAACTCTCAAATCCATTTGATTTTGGCTTAAATCCAAAACTCCCAAATTTAGCCCCAAATTGACTAAGTCCCCAAATTTCACCCAATTGATTTCCTTAACCTCCAAATTGGCATCCAATTCATGTTGAAAACTCTTCATGAGGTCTCTATTGACCATTTATAACAATCATTTTGGACTTAGCCCAAGGCTAACCCAAGCTAGACCCAAGCCTAGCCCAACATGACCAAATTGATTAAAGTTCAAAATTCCTTCAAATTGACCTTTCAATTGAACTCAAAACCATTTTCATCCTTCACCAAAGTTGCTCCTTGTGATCATCTACACCAAATGCAGCAATCAATTGAGCCAATTGATATGGCTAACCTAGCCCAAACCCAAGTTTTGGTCATTTACACCCACTTGGACCCATACACTAAATGTGACCTAACCACCTTAAAGCCACCAAATTAACTCCACCCCAGCCATTAGTTGGACTTAGTGACCAGTCCAAACACCATGAAATCACCTAAATCAAGCCATGGACCAAAGGTCCCCCAAATTAAGGGATCTTATTTCCAAAAATGCACATGCTTAAGATATCTTTGCCAAATCCAAACACATTTGCATTAAATTGTTGTGATGGATTCCTCTGGGTTCCCTGAGCTCCTAGCCACCTCCACTTGGCCGGTCAGCCAGTCTAGTGGCCGGAAAAGCCCAAAATCGAGAGCCACTCCCATGGCACCTCACCCAAATCAAACCTAGAGGCCAGCTCATCCAAATCAAACTATGGAGCTCCTCTGCCCTCCAGCTAAGCACCACAATGCACCCAAACTTATGCCCTGAGAGCCACCCCATGGCCATTTTTATAAAAACTCACCTCCCACGACCATGGGAGGTGTGCTGAAAATTTCTCAGAGAGGCCTCTCCAAACTCCACACAGAGCTTCTCTAAGATCCCCTTAGTGCATTCCAACCATTTTCCCTCACCCATTCCCGTTGTCGGAGCTCACTTTTGAGCTTGAAACCCTGACGAAAACCAGGACAGAGCCCAATACACCTCCACACTCCACCAAACTTCAATTGCTTGTGCCCACACCTTCACAAGAGTGAAAGAAGCCAAAGCCCCATCAAATCCCCCTTCTACAGAGCCTCTACCATAGCTTTAGACCAACACCTAAAATCGAGCTTGGTCGAATTCATACCTAGGACTTGTACCAAGACCAAGGACTCAATCACTAGCCTCCTTGGACCCCAACGAATGTGCTGAGCACCTCTAATCGAAGCCTCCCTTCTCAGAGCAAAGGTATAGAACTCCTCCTCCCAAGCTTATTTTGATTCTCCATTTACTTAAGCTTGATTTCATGGTACCTTAGCCGTATGGATGTGTTCGTCTCACTTAGACGAGTCCATAGGATTAAACCCGAAGTGATTTGGTTGAGTCTAGGCTGAGATCTTAAGGTTTTAGTCTGGATGGGCACGGGATCATTCTATAGGGCACGATAACGGGTAGCCGTTTGATCAAGCGTGTATCAAATGGACGGGGGAGATCAAGCCGGACAGCTCTTCGGGACATAAACAGCGGGCCGAGTCAGCAGCTACGTGGACGGCGGCGTCCAACCAGAGCACACCACACATGCCTTCGGAGCCGTCGTAGGTTGAGGTGGCACACGCTGTTTAAATAGATAAATAGGACCTTTTCCTCAGAGGAGGTAACCTACCGTTGCTAACGAGATTTCGCATAAACTAAATGAAAGTACGAAATTCATTAAGTTGAGTTAAGTAAATTCAACTGGACTAAGTGAATCCGATAGAAAATAGTGGTACCGGAATGAGGGAACCGTAGAATCCTAACCAGTGTCGCTCTAATCAACTTTAATATGCCCCATAACACTTAAATAACCATAACCTTAGGGACATCTAATTTGACATCATAACTTGACACATTAAAAAGACCTAAACTTATCATGACGAAGAGCTTGGAACTAGCATTATGGGCAGCACGACCATCTTCAACTGCAAAAATATGTTTTCCCCATTTAAACCATTCCTTAGAATTAAATAACAAATCCATAGGAATTTGAGGTTATTTGCTTATGCAACATAAATCCTCAATTTATCTTTAACCCTTTGTGTAGCTTTGTTCTACAATTTAAGCCCTAACCTGTTTTAGGATTCCAAGGTTGTCATCTATCACGACCTAAATCCTTACATATTTCATGCTATTTGTGTGATCCTTTCACACAAATATTAGTTCTAATTAATAAAATTGGCAGGCTGAAACATTCAATAATTCTAATCTCCAAAATAGAAGCCAAACCATAGATTAGCTTGGGAAGTCATTGAGGTTCTCCTCCGGATCTATGACATCCCCTAGTTCTTCCTCCTTTGGATTCCAAAATAAAATGTTCCAAACTTGAGTCATTCCCCTTTCACACCTCTTTGTCCGATCTCATTGAGAGCTCCTATACTTTTAAACTTTTTAAAGACAATATCCCATAATTTTTATTGATAGTTTTCTTAGATGACTTCAATTATCTAGGGTGTAATTAACTATAGGGGCTTGCCCTTATAGGAAGCATTCCCAAATCTAGGTTAATATAAAACCTATTTAATTCTTTGTAATAAATAAGGAAAATTGTCGGTCAACATAAAATGATTTCGTAGACTTAAACTGATGTCATACAATCTTTTGTTTATTTAATCGAGCCTTCACCAGTAGTATTAGGCTCGTTTATTTAAACTACAAGGATATAAGATCGGTCTGGTCTTGTATTTTCCAAAATCCAAAATACTATTTTTTTTTCAAATTATATATAGTAAATTAAATTAAAACACGTGTTGGGATATCCATCCCAGTGCCGAAAACTTAAGAACTCCCAACTTTTTAGTGTCAACAACTTAACAAGTCCCAACCTTTTAGTGCCGACAGGAGATTTTAATTAAAAGAATCCATGGACAAGTAGCTTTCATGCTTAAGGGACTCACAATTAAGTCATTCGAGAAATTACTCAACAAAACCAACAGCTTGCACGAGGAGGTTCACATATGTAGTCTCATGAAAAGACTGAGAAGTCCAGAGCAATTAGGGCATCTCTGTCAGCATCAGCAGATTTGTGCTCTTTCGAGTTTTGGTAGATCCAAGAACGTCACTCAACTTGATGAGTCTACGAATGTTAGTGTACTTGGATATTGATGCTCAGGAGCTTACCACCGATAAGATGATGTTAATAAGATTCAATCAAAAGGGTGAGAGCTTTGGGATCAATTAAGATGCTCATGAAATTTGGAGAGCTAGTAACAACCGCTAAATTCCATATCATCAATGCAAAAACTTCGTTCAATGCTTTGCTTGGTCGATCATGAATTCATGAGCATAACATGGTTCCATCATCGCTACACTAGTGCATTAAGTATTAAAAAGAATGACAAGAATATTGCATCAATAGGGACTTACAACTGTTTTCAGTTCATGAAGTAGGCATCCACGAAGATCTACGCTCCTCCAAAGAAGACTGTCTTTTCCTAAGAAATTATGTCAAATGAAATGGAAGATTTAAAGGGATTACAAGAGCAAGATTATTCAACTCCTTTTGAACAATTTAGCACCACTCCTTTGCAACAAGTTGGTAGAGGATCTTTTAGCCCACGCTTCTGAGATTGAGGTTGGGGACTTAGACAACGAAGAACCAACATGATTGTTGAACGGACAAGGCCGAACATCAACATTAACATGCAAGAGATTTTTGATGAAAATGATTTTGATGAAGAGGTGATGATGAAAAAATAGAAGAAACCACAATTTGAGATTTCCTTTCAAGATGTGGGGAAAAGTGAATATGAGTTAATGTAGGATCAGATCAACCAATACGTGCACGCCATGACCCTAACTCTGATTCACCCTCAAAAGATCGAGAGCATAGAGGTCAAGGAAGTCCGGGTTGTTGGTTTGAAATCGATCAAGTTTTACTGTGATTCTCCTACTAATAGTTCTGAAATTCATGTAAATTTGGAACATGATGATTCTAATGAATTAATGGAATTACCAATTGGTTAGTTTTCTCCTTGCGTGCAAAAATTAATTCAATAGAGTTATGTGTTGAAGCAAATGCCAAAGAATAAACTACAACCCCTTGAAAAATTATGGAATGTTAAATTTCAAACTCTCAACTCAAAAGAAGGTCTCAACTTGATATGATAGGACCACTTGATGATTCAAAATTTTGCATGGTTGTTACTAGTGAATTAGAAGAGGATTGTCTTGATATGGAGGATGATATTGAGGACTCTCTGATAGGTGACGCTCCACCAAAGTTTGAAGAAGAAATTAAATCAACAGTTGATGAGTTGAAGGAAGTTAACCTCATGACTGAGGAGGAGCCTTGACCGACCTTCATAAGTTCTCTACTCAGCGAAGAGGAGTCTACAGATTTAATCAAGTTAATATTAGAATCTATAGATTGCTTTGCTTGGAGCTATGATGAGATGTCAGGATTATCCTCAAAATTCACAGTTCATAGGCTTGGAGCGGATAAGGGCATGACCCCAGTAAAATAAGCTCCCCGAAGAATGTGCCTCGAAATAGAGTGACAAGTCATTGCTGTGGTGAAGAAATTAATAGATGCTAACTTTATGCAAGAAAATCAGTATCCCACATGGTTAGCCAACCTTGTGCCAGTCAAGAAGAAAAATCGATAGATTTGAGTATGTGTCAACTTCAGGGACTTAAATAAAGTGTGTCCAAAGAATGATTTCCCACTACTGATACTAGAGTTAATGGTGGACATCACATCGACACATGAGATTTTCTCCTTTATGGATGGATCGTCAAGATACAATTAGATCAAGATGGCTCCAGAAGACGCAACACTTAAAACCTTCAGAACTCTAATCGGGATCCTTTGCTACACAGTGATGTCATTTGCAACATACCAACGAGCTATGACGAACATCTTTGATGATCTAATCAACAACCAGATGGAGTGATACACAAATGACTTGGTCATTAAAAGCAAGCAACGATCAAACTACTTGTATGATTTGAGGATTGTATTTGAAGTATTACAACAATATAAATTTAAGATGAATCCCTTAAAGTGTGCGCCTTTGGTGTTACCTCAGGTAAATTTCTAAGATTTGTTGTTCATCATCAGGGAATCAAGATCGACCGAGATAAGATTAAAGCTATCTTAGAATGCCGCCTCCCAAAACCATGAAATAGTTACAATCCTTTCAAGGTAAATTGGCTTACTTGAGACGCTTTATATCTAATTTGTTAGGTAAGTGTCATCCCTTCTCGACATTAATTAAAAATGACATCGAATTAATTTAGGAAGAGAAATGTCAGTGGACCTTTGAAGATAGTAAACAATACTTAACGATACTTCCTATTTTGGCAACCCTTATCCCGGGAAAACCTTTGATACTTTATACTGCGAACTTAGATGACTCTTTCGAAGCCTTGTTAGCTCAGATCAATAATGAGGGAAATGAAAATGCGCTCTATTATTTAAGTTCAAATCTAAACATGTCAGAGTTAAAATATCATCCTATTAAGAAGAATTGTCAAGCTTTAATTTTTGTTGCCTAGAAGTTCATGCATTACATGCTTTCTTATAAGATCACCCTTATTTCGAAAGTTAATCTGTTGCAATATCTGATGACCCAAGCAACACTTTCCAGATGCTTAGCAAGGTGGTCAATGACTATGTTGCAATTCAATATAACTTTTGTACCCCTTTGCACTATCAAAGGACATATTTTAGCAGATCTTCTTGCAGCGCACCCACTAGCAAGTGGGTCCCCTCTCAATGATGAATTATCATATGGTTAGTTGCTACAAGTGGAGCCATCCAATACCAAATCTTGGGAATTGTATTTTGATGGAGCTTTGCCAGCCAGAAAGGATAAAGGGGTACAAATAGTCATACCAGGGAAAGCAAGGATTGATCTGATTTTTGTCGCACTTGATCAAGAAATGTTAAGGTTTTCCTACCATCTAACAGAGCCATGCATGAATAATGAAGCAGAATATGAAGCCTTGATCATTGGATTAGAATTGGTAATATCGATGGACATAACAAGTATTACCATCTACAGTGACTCACAAATTGTGATCCAGCAAGTTGTCGGATAATATAAGATTCTGAAGCCGAGATTAACAGAATATTACTAGTATGCAATGAAATTGTTAGAATATATTCCCAATGTGTTAGTGTATATGATTCCTCGGGGAGATAACACCCATGTCGACGCTTTAGCCAAACTTGCTAAGGAATTAGCATGTCTGCCAGAGGATTCCATTGACATTACAGTGCAAGGAAGTCAAGTTATGTCAAAGATCGACCTCGACAGTCTACAAAGTTTGAAAGAGAAGAAGAGATAATACCTGGAAAATAATGATAATTGGCGTAGACCATTAATAGAATATTTACAAACAAGATGTCTACCAGATGACAAGTCAGAAACATATCATATCACGAGAAGAGTTATGTCATATGTTTGGTAGGTAATGTCCTTTATAGAAGGTTGTTTGATCATATGTGGTTGTGATATTTAAGCAGAGCAGAAGCAAAAGATTTTGTCAAAGAATTACATGTCAGATTGTGTGGTGCTCACCAGTCAGAGCCAAAGATGAAGATGAAATTTAAGAGACTCAGATATTATTGGCCAGGAATGTTGATAGATTGCATGGATATAGCAAGAAAGTGTAACTTGTGTCAAGTGCATGGAGTGGTATTGCACCAACCTCTGAATGTGGTACACCCAACCATCATCTCGTAGCCAGTCGAGTGTTGGGGCACGGATATAGTAGGTCCAATATACCCTCCATCTTCAAAGGGACACATGTTTATTCTCATAGCTACGGATTACTTCTCTAAGTGGGTAGAGGGAGTGTCGTTACAAGAGGTTACAGTGCACCACATTCTTTAGTTTTTCAAGAGTCAGATTTTCTACAGTTTCGGTATTCCGTGCAGAGTAACTTCCAATAATGGGTCAGCTTTCAAGAGCACCAAGGTCAACAGTTTTGTCAAACAATATGGGATAGATTGGAGGTATTTAATGATTCATTACCCAGAGCGAACGACTTAGCTGAAGCTTTCAATAAGACACTTATGCAATTTTTAAAGAAACCATTGGGTGAGAATAAGATGGGATGGCATGAGAAGTTGTTAGATGCTTTATGGAACTACAAGTCAACATTCAGAACTCCTACTCAGTGTACACCGTATGCACTCAAGTACGGGTCCAAGGCCGTACTCCCATTGGAAGTTTAATTAATGTCTCTCAGAGTCACCATCACTAATCAAATTGTAGTAGAAGACAACACCAGACTTAGACTTGCAAAATTAGAGAGTCTTGAAGGAAAACAACTAGAAGCACAACAAAATCTAGAACTTTATCAAGAGAAGATGATTCTGTCCCACGATAAATTGGTCCGCCCAAGAACTTTCAATTTTGGTGAACTTGTACTCATCCTCAAGAGTCCTATCCTTACACACCACAATATAAGTGAAAAGTTTGAACCAACTTAGGAGCGACCATTTGTCATGGAGAAGTTTATTCAAGAGGATCTTGTTAGTTAATGGATTTCCAGGGCGAAAAGCTCATGCTAGTGGTCAATGGCTGGTATTTGAATAAATATTATACAACTTAATCTTCTTCGGGATGAATTTTGAAAGTAATACTTATTTTGAGGAAGGATAATTAGCCAACATCTTCAGTTTTAATAAAATAAAATCTAAATTTGCACTTTTAAATCTCTCTTTAATTTTGAATTTTGCTAAATTATACTAAATAAAATGCTTGCACTGGTATGATCCTAAAATCCACTTAATGCAATTTGTTAATGTTTGTGTTCGTTTTGAATTTCAGCACGCTGGTGTTTTCCTGTCTTTTACAAGAAAATATCGGGTCAAAAGCAGATTTTTTCCCTTAAAGACATGTTAAATCTCACACTTGACAAAGAGAAGGTAGCGCAGGGTGGTGTTGTAAATTTTGACTTGGACTATGGTCAAGTTAATGTAGACTACGAGGCCCCCTAATGAATATATTCAACCACCGAGAAGCAGAAGGGTTGCAGCCACTGTTAAGAATCAGTGTTAGAGTTGATTCTACATTGAAGAGGAAGAATGCAAGAATGTTTCCAGATGTGTAGGACCCGATGGAAAGGGTCAGTAACTTTCAGTCAATGATTACAATGTCGGCGGAAGAATTAGTTGGTGCTTTCATAGAGGTGCTTTCGTAGAGAGGACTCCCGATGCACCATTGAGGAGGACACAGTGCAGAAAACCGTCGTAAGCACAGAGCCTTGGTGTGACTGGAAAAGAGACATGCCAAGGAAGCAGTAGCGACGCTTGCTTGGATTTTTGAAGAAGAAATCTAAGATCAGAACTTGAAAGAGGTTACCACTAGTCTGCTGATTATAGAGGATGAGCCAGAGACATTTACTGAGCCTACATCTTTAAGGATCCCCGATGAACTATGTGCGGGATGCCCCATGTGTAATGCAAAAATCACGAGAAGGACGTCGTCAATGGGAGCATTTACAAAATGCTTGGAGTGTACCATCCTCCACCTGGAGACGTATGGGACATTTGAAGAATACACAGTCACCATAATGAAGTTCAGAAGTGCAGACCACTTAGAGGTTGAATCATACATACCATAGTTTGCAGAGCCACCACCATTATGGATTCCTCCAAAAGTTGAGACAGAGGAGCAACCTCGACATTCATGGAGGATTTGTAAATCAGAGTTAGGAAAGATGAGCAGAGTCCAAAAGCAAGAGTTTGAGTATTATGAAGAAATCCATGGAAGTTTTGTTAATATTTTGAAAGGATTAGAACTACATGCTAGAGTATTCTCAGAAAGTGATGAAAGAAAAATTCTTGATTGCTTTTTTCATTTAAGGGACAAAGGTCAAGCTGGTTTATTGATGATAAAGACAAATTTAAAACCACAGAAATGGATGTATAGAAAAAGTAGGATCACCATCCAATGTGGTTGTGGTTAAAACTTTATCAAGGATAGGCAAGGGAACTCCCCGGGCATTCTGAGATATGACGAGGAGGATACCTTGCTATTTGCAATAAAGAGAATGATCAAGAGAATGGTAAGATAGTATACTACCAACAGATTGCATTGTGAATAGATGCATCATCTACATCTATGAAGAAGGGCACTGCATACCTCCCCCACATAAATCACCATGATTTCGTCAGACCATTTTGTATGGTTTCGTTGATGAGCAAAAGAAACATCTTATTTAGGAAAGAGATAGATATTGTCAGCCTCAGAGAATTAAGTGTTCATTCGAAATTCTACTACCAATTTATTCAGTGCAAATTTTAAAGGAAAATGGAGCAAACCTGGCAAAACACTGCATTTTTTGAGTGTCGCGTCGCACATTCTCGGTTACATTGTGAAGATTTGACAACAGCAAGATGCCATATGGATTTCAACCAAATCTAAAATTGGAAGAACTACGATCATATGAGCTATGAGATAGTTGTACCTCTAAGTCTATGCAAAAGAACCTCTGTCCCAAAGCGTGGCTTAACAAGTTAACTTGATCACAAACTTACCCCAGGGGATAGAAACTTGTTACTTTTTTCGGTACGTCAGAGCAGAGAGGATATGATATATGATACTATAGTTTTCATTGATGTATTTTGCATGTTATTTTGGACAGTTTCAACATATGATCAATTGTACTGCATGTTTGAAGCCATTTAACAAAGTTTATGTTGGATTTCAGCATATGTTGTTGACTTGACTTATTTGTACAATTGATGAAAAGTCGCATGACAACGTGTTGGTCTTAAATTATAATGAACAAAGATCGATAAGTGGCTTCGATTCTCAATACAGGACTGGTACCTAAATTCCAGTTCCCATCTTGGGGTCAATACCTAAATTTTGATTCCCTCTGCTACCTCTTGGGTTGGATGTGAGTCTCTGAGCTTTCTTCCCAATGTAGTGAATTCAAATTTTCGAGATTCGTGTGAGACCCCCTTAAATGGAAAGTTTCTTCTGATTCTCATTCCATGGCTAGTACCTAAAATCCAGTTCCCATTCTAGGGTCAATACCTAAATTATGATTCCCTCCAGAACCTCTTGGGTTGGATGTGAGATCTTGAGCTTTCCTTCTCAATGTATCAAATTCAAATTCTCGAGATCGGTGTGAGACCCCCTTAAATGGTAAGTGGCTTATGATTCACATTCAAGGTTGGTACCTAAATTCTAGTTCCCATCCTGAGGTTAGTACTTAAACTTTGATTCCCTCCACTACCTCTTGGGTTGAATGTGAGTCTTTGAGCTTTTCTTCTCAATGTAGAAAATTCAAATTCTCAAGATTGATGTGAAACCCCCTTAAATGGTAAGTGTCTTTCGATTCTCATTATGGGACCTAAATTCCTGTTCTCATTCTGGGGTCAGTACCAAAACTCTAATTCCCTCTGCTATCTCTTGGGTTGGATATGAGTCTCTGAGCTTTCCTTCCCAATGTAGCAAATTAAAATTCCTGAGATTGGTGTGAGACCTCCTTAAATGGTAAGTGGATTTTGATTCTCATTCCAGGGCTGGTACCTAAATTCCAGTTCTCATCCCTCAATACATAAATTCCGATTCCCCCCGCTACCTCTTGGGTTAGATGTGAGTCCCTGAGCTTTCCTTTCCAATGTAGAAAATTCAAATTCTTGAAATCGATGTATGAAACCCTTAAATGATAAGTGGCTTTTGTTTTTTATTTCGAGGCTGATACCTAAATTCCAATTCCCATCATAAGGTCAGTACCTAAATTCTGATTCCCTCTGCTACCTCATGGGTTTGATGTGAGTCCCTAAGCTTTTCTTCCCAATGTAGCAAAGTCAAATTCTTGAGATTGGTGTAAGACCCTCTTAAATGGTAAGTGACTTATGATTCTCATTCAGAGGCTGATACCTAAATTCCAATTCTCATCCTGGAGTCAGTACCTAAATTTTGATTCCCTTCCGCTACCTTTGGGGATGGATGTGAGTCCCTGAGCTTTTCTTCTCAATGTAGCTCATCACCTCTTTGTTTGGGTGTTAGTTGCTTTGCTTTCCTCCCTAATGTGACATTGTCTGCACTTTGAGATAGGTATAAACACCCTTTAATGGAGTAAGGCATCTTATACACAAAAATAATATGTTATTTTAAGGATACATTTAATGCTTACATATGGTGATATTGCAATTTAAAGAGGAGTATTTTCATTTTTTTGCTACAGGCATATCAATTTTAGGTATTTGGAGCAAACATAGCAAAAATGAAGAAACTTGGAGCCAAAATATCGAAGCCATTAAACAGAGAGCTGGCGTCAGAAGCGTCATATTTGGCGACTTAAGCGCCAAAACACAGAACAGCGCGGTCTGAAGCAAGTTGGCGCCTGAAGCACCAAAACTTTGGGATTAAGGCGGTTCAGGACAAATTTTGGGTGAATTTTGAAAGGGAAAATTGTTCTAAATGCCCCATGGAGTGATTCAACACATCTAGACACTTTGAAAGATTCTTTTATGAAGGGATATATCTCTTAGATCAATAGACATGTTTTTTGAATTCAAAAGGGTTGACATTTAGATACAATTTTAGAGGGAATTTTGAATTATTTTTGAAGGGAGATAACCTCTAATAAAAGAGAGGGAAGTCTAGGGCTTGAAGTGTGCGTTAAATAGGGACTGAAGAGAAGAGAGTGACATGAGATAAAGGGAGAAAGTCAAGGGCTTGGAGATTTTCTTTAAGGATTGTAAGAGGAGAGGGAAGGTGACAGATTTCTTCTTCATTACACTTTTTAGAGAGAGTTGAGAGTGCTTGTAAAGAGGGAAAGTGCTTCAAGAGAACTTCTATGGATTTGCTTGGGAAGGATTGTGAGATAAGTTGTGTTCTTTTATTTCTTTATTTTATAAACTTTTTTTTATCTATGAAATCTGTGTTTAGTCATATCATTCTCATGAATTGTGAGTAGTCTTCTTTATCATTCTCCATACTTTGAGATATGATTTTGTTTCATATGATTTTAAATGTCAATAATTTGTGATCATTTGAACTCTGATCTTCATTTACTTTTTGATATAGCCAATTGAAATGTTAAAATGTTTTGAGAAACATATGTTCCGAAAGGGCTATGATTTCTACAATATTGGGAGAAGCACATTAAATTCCATGGAAGAGGATGTCATCCATTAGGTTGAGTGCAAATAAATCGGGAAATATACTTTGTTGAATGCAGAATTGGAGATTTTAAGGTGACAGATTAAAATCTCCAATTTGGTCCAGTTGATTGGAAACTAAAATTAGATTGTTAGCCCTCAGGTGAGAGAGTAGTGGGAGCTCTGGAGTAGCAGCTGGTATCCTCCCAGCCTAACCACGGAATTAAGGACCAAAGTCTGGATTAGTCAATGTTCTTTATGCACTTGGAAGAGAGTAATGAATAGGATTGCTCCTATTTGGAAAAAAAGAATTTATATATAAATATATTTTAAAATAATTTTTAATTTCTTCACAAACCATATACTCATTGTAAAGGGGAAGGATGCTTTCTTAAATTTGAACCCTTCAGCACAAAAACTTTATTTAGTTTTCGTAAATTTTACTTTTGAAAGTTTAGTAATTAGTTTAATTAAATTAATCTTTTAATTGCATGTTATTTAGCATTCACTCATTTACTTTAGATTTGAATTTCGTACTTCACTTTTGTAGTTTAAAATTGTTGTTAACATTATAATCTTAAGAATTTACTTATAAGTATTTCCAACTTCCCTATGTGATTGATATTTAGGACTCCATTAGAGCCCTTTATTACTTGAGCGATACGTATGCTTGTGTTATATTTATGGGATTCAAAAGTTTAAAGATTTTTTAAAGGATAAAACTTTTTTCACTAAAGTTATTTTTGTTGGGGTTAAATTGCAAATTTACTATTGTATCTACTCTGTTTATTTTGTAATATTAAAAAAATATTTGTAAAATTAACACACCAAATCCACTGGCATCAAGTTTTTGGCGCCGTTACCAAAGAATTAAGGTAAAGTAGTAGTATGCTATTTTTTAATTTAAATTATTTTATTTTAAACTAAAAAAAAGTGTTTCTATTTTAGTTCGTATATTTTTATATTTTAGTGTGTTTGCTTATTTTTAAATTACTTATTGTTTTTGTTTATGTGTAGTGTAAGATCTAAAGATTTAGTACCTAACAATTTGGAGTTAGAAAGAACTATTAGAAAAATTTGAAAACAATAAAAAGAGATAGAACATTTTAGCAAACTGGTTTGCAACTTAAGTAATGCTGGAAATGAAAATGAACATCATGAGAGACTTTTAAGAGATTATGCTAATCCTACAGTAGATGAAATTTATTTGAGTATGTAAAACCATGTTGTATCGACCAATTCATTTCAGCTTAAACCTGTTATCATCCAAATGGTACAAAACAATCTGTTTGGGGGAACACCAACTGAAGATCTTAACATACACCTTGATAGTTTTTTATAATTGTGTGCTACTTTTAAATATGATGGAGTGTCGAATGATGCCACCAAACTTAAACTTTTTCCTTTTTCACTAGGGATAAAGCTAAGAGGTGGTTAAACTCATCAGCACCTGGATCTATCAAAACTCGGGGAGACTTATCACAAAAAATTTTATTTAAATTTTCTCACCTTCAAAAACTGCTAAGCTTAGAAACGATATTACATATTTTTGTCAGTTTGAAGAAGAATCAATTTATGAAGCTTGGGAAAGATTTAAAGATCTCCTTTGAAAGTGTCCACACCATGGGTTGCCAGATTGGTTAATAATTCAAACTTTTTTATAATGGACTGGTTGGATCTCTTAGATCGATCATTGACGCTGTTGTTGGTGGATCATTAATGTCAAAATCATTCAATGAAGCATATTCTTTAATTGAAGAGATGGCTACTAATAATTCTCAATGGCCCTCTCAAAGGTTAAATCCAAAAAGAATAGTTAGTATTCATGATTATGATGCAATATTTATGTTAGCTGCTCAAAAAGCTGCTATATCAAAGAAGATAGATGAATATGGAATAAATTATTCGCAGACATCATTTGTGCTTGAGGAAAACACATTAGGAAAAATGATAGAATCTTAATCTTCTTATGATACCTTAAATGCAATAAATAATTGTTCTAATAATCCTTATGTCAATTATTACAATCCTAGTTTGAAGAATCATCCAAATTTTAGTTAGAGTAACAATAACTCTAATGTTGGAAATCCACAATGGAAAAACAGCGCTCTGAACCCATTGGGAAACTCAAACAATCAAGGAAATCCAACTTATAAACCTTATTACCCTTCAGGTTTTAATAAATTGCATAGTAAGGACAAAAAGTTGTCAGTGGAAGAATTGATATTACAAATGGTAACTCAATTACAAAGTCAAAGAGCTGCAATTAGAAACATGGAAAATCAATTGAGGTATATTGCTACTATACTTAGACCTCCAGGAACGTTGCCTAGTAATGTTAAAATAAATCTTAAATATTAGATCAAAGAGAAAATTAAGGCTATTCAACTGAGAAGTGGAAAAGAGTTGGAAACCACGGTTCAAAAAGAAGTGGAAGTTGAAGTTGAAAAAGACGAGGTGGAAAATGAAAGATCTGGTGGAGATTTTTATTTTGAGTCAGAATGTTCTATCAAACTAATGAAAATCACTCTGAAAAGACTGCCACCTCCTTTTCCTCAAAATTGAAATAGAAAACAGAAATAACCAATTTTCAAAATTTTTAGAAATATTGAGGAAATTAACGATAAAAATTCCATTTGTTAAAGGAAAGGAAGTTTGGAGATAATGAGACTGCTGCACTTAGGGAAGAGTGTAGCACTATAATTTAGAAAAAGCTTCATGAAAAACTCAAAGATCCTTGATGTTTTACTATTTCTTTTGCTATTAGTGAAAGATTTTTTGAAAAAGCTTTATGTGATTTAGGAGTCAGTATTAATCTAATTCCTTTATCAATTTTTAGAAGGTTGAGTTAGGAGACATTTCACCTACAACTGTAACTCTTCAATTAGTTGATCGTTTGATTTCCTATCCTAAAGCAGTTATAGAAGATGTTTTGGTAAAAGTTAATGAATGTATCTTTTTTGTGGATTTTATTATATTGCATATGAAGAAAGATAAAGAAATTCCTATCATTTTAGGAAGACCATTCCTTCCCACTGGAAGAGCTTTTATAGATGTGAAGATAGGAGAACTAACTATGAGAGTTAGTGATCAAGAGGTTACATTTAATATTGCAAAATCAATGAGATGCCCTGCAAAAGAGCAAGAGATTGAATGCTTCAGAATGGATATCAACAAATATCTAAGCCATAAATATTTCAAGAAGACGGTCGAAAAGGATTTTGAAGAAGTTTATGTGAACTATGAAAATGAGGACAAAACTCAAGATGAATCTACAGAAGTGAGTAAAGAAGATTTGAAATATGTTCAGGAAAAATTTGAAATATTAGATCCTACAAAAAGCAACAAGAATTTGATTTCATCTATTGAGAATTCTCCTATAATAGAATTGAAAACACTTCCTACACATTTAAAGTATGCATTCTTAGGAGAATTATCTACATTACCTGTTATAGTATCCTCAGAATTAACTGACGCAAGAACAACAATTGTTGGAAACTTTGAGATGATATAAGAAATCCTTTGGATGGACATTAGTAGATATTAAAGGATTTAGTCATTCAATTTTTGTGCATAGAATTTTATTGGAATATCAACATGAACCAAGAGCTGATCTTCAAAAGAGATTTAGTCCTATGATGAAAGAAGTTGTCAGAAAGAGCATTTAAAATGGTTAGATGCTGGAATAATATATCCTATTTTAGATAGTGCTTAAGTGAGTTCAATTCACTGTGTTCCAAATAAAGGAGTGACTGTTGTGAAAAATGAGAATAACAAATTAATACTAACAAGACAAGTCACTGGATGACGAATCTGCATAGATTATAGAAAATTAAATTTTGTTACCACGAAGGATCATTTTCCTTTACCCTTTTTGGAACAGATGTTGGATAGGCTGGCTGGGCACAAATATTTTTGTCTTATAGATGGATATACCAGTTATCATCAAATACATATTGCTCTAGAGGATCAAGAGAAAACAACATTTAATAGTCCTTATGGAACTTTTGTTTTTTGGTGAATACCCTTTGGATTATGTAATGCACCTACAACATTTAAAAGATGTATGATGTCAAATTTTCAATGATTTAATTGAAAAAAGGATTGAAGTTTTTATGTATGATATTTCCGTATTTGGAACTTCATTTGAAATATGTAAAAATCATTTAGAGAAAATTCTAGAATGATGTGAAAAGACTAAGCTCGTATTAAACTGAAAAAATGTCAATTTATGACTGCAAGAGGAACTGTGCTTAGGCATAAAATTCAGAAAATGACATGGAAGTAGATCCTATAAAAATCCAGATTATGTCAAACCTACCTTCACTTACTACTATAAGAGGAGTTAGGAACTTTTAGAAAATGCTGAAGTTTACAAGCGATATATTAAACATTTTTCAAAAATTACAAAGCCTTCATGCCAACTTCTGGAAAAAGATACAAAATTTGATTTTAACCAAGATTGCCTTAAAGCCTTTGAAACATTAAAGGAAAAATAATCATTGCTCCTATAATTGTTTCACCTTATTGAGAGAAACCTTTTGAATTAATGTGTGATGCTAGTAAATATCCAATTGGAGTTGTTCTAGGGCAGACATACGATAAGATTTTTAAATTTATATACTATGCTAGTAAGACTTTTAATGATGCTCAAATTAATTACACCACTACTGAAAGGGAGTTATTATTCATTGTTTATGATTTCGATAAGTTTAGGTCATATCTAATTAGAGCTAAATGTGTTGTGCATATTGACTACTCGACAATTAAATATTTAATGCAAAAGAAGGATGTGAATCCAAGATTAATTAAATGGGTATTTCTGATGCAAGAGTCTGATTTTGTAGTAGTCGATAGGAAAGGGACTGATAATCAAATTGTTGATCATCTATCTAGGCTAGAACAGGAAGAAATACTTGATTTGGAAAAAGAATCTGATGAAAATTTTTCCGATGAACAACTTTATGTTATAAAAGAATGGGAAATATCTTAATATGTTGATATTGTGAATTATATTATTAATGGTATTTTACCATATGGAATGACAAAACAACAGGAAAAAAACATCATTCACGATGCAAAATCTTATTGTTCAGATGACCCATATTAGCACAAGTAATGCAAATATTTAGTAATGAGACGATGTGTTCCTTATAAAGAAATTCAGGGAATTATCCAAAAATATCATGATTCTGAATTTAGAGGTCATTTTGGGAATGATAATCTGTTCATAAAATTTTGCAATTTGGATTTTATTAGCCTACTCTATTTAGAGATGTTCTTATATACATATATATATATATATATATATATATATATATATATATATATATATATATATATATATATATATATATATATATATATATATAT